>MNCI01017430.1:38363-51201 GCA_015680685.1 Gnetum montanum
TCCTAGATTTTAAGATCTTAATGTTAAACAATTATAAAGTACCTTCTAGAACCATATTTTTCTTAATTTGATTAAAATATTAATTTCTAGCATGGTAACTATGGCATGTTTATGCTCATTATAGCTAGCTCAACATGTGAAAAATGTTGGTTGTACAAAAAGTTTAGTATTAATGATTTTTACTAGATAAAATATAAGGAGATGTGAGACACCAAAAAATTGAATAATAATATTAAAAAAGTTTAGAGTACATTAGATCATTGATGATAGAGTTTAAAGAAAATGGCCAATTTTTTTGGAAATACCATTTGAGGTTTTCATTCTTCCATCCAATCCTAAAAAATCTCCCCTTTAGGGTAGGAAAAGGATAAGGGCTTTCCCTCATTCAGAAGCACTCTCATAGGTTTTCACGTTTTACTAAAGGGTTTCTTATAAAGAGGAGGAGAAAATTCTCTCCAGAGACAAAAGAATATATCAATTTGAAATCAAGAACAAATAGTAACAAAAGCTAAAAGCTTTTTATCCATGAGCCTCTAAAGCAAAAAGAAACTAATACTGTACAAAAAAAATTAATTATTCGACTTTCATTAAGAGCTTTTTTTCTTGAAGCTATAGTTGAAAAGTCATATCTTTGAGAATTTCATATTTGACACCTAAAATGATATCATAGTTATGCTCCTGCTATTAGAAAAATAACTACACACCAAAGCTTCCAAATAGAGTAGAAAAAAAAATGGAAGATGACCTTCTCAAATGCAAAGTAAATAAGTAGAGAGAGTAAGCTAATTACCAAAAATGACTTCATTAATGCTTGGTTGAAAGTTATTACAAACTCTAGGTGTTCATTTTTAAGCATGTTGAGTAACAGGACACTTAAAAAAACATAAATAAAAAGATTTTTCAATTCTACAAAGAGGACATTGAGGAGAAACATTTCTCATATTTTTAAGATGTGTGCCAATAGGAAAACCTTGATAAATAAGACACCATGATAAAATATGAATTTTATAAAATGTATAATCTCTTCAAATATATCTCATTTTCATCATCCAAAAGTAAAATGATGATTGTATTTTCTAGGCTTTACTGAATTTATTATGAATAAAATCATTCTTTGTAATAATCTCATAAGCAACTTACAAATTAAAAAGAAAAACAAATCTATCATCCTTCTAAAAATATCTAAAAAATCCTAATGCATACTATTGTTAACTTTAAATAAATTCTCTTGTTAAAATTATTATTTTTCTTATAATTCAAATCATTGAGGTTAAAAGCTTCATTCCAAATAATCCATTGAGCATGCACACATAGATAAGAAACTACAATGATACTAAATTTGCTCCAAGTAGTACACAATTTAGATGCATTAGTAGCCTAATATCCTTTATTAAAAGGAAGTCACCATAGGTTAATTTGTTTAAGCATATCTTTAAAACTATAATATGATTGTAATTCTAATATTTACTAACCTTGCACCATGTCTTTGAAACCTTTTTAAGAATTGAAGAAGAAGAATAGAAATGGCTTGAGGAAAAAGAATACAATGAAAAATGTTATTAGAATATCAACTATTATCATTCTTTGGTTTCTCTTGCATAAGCTTGTTTCTTTAAAGGAGCATTCGAACATCATGTTCATTAAAACTAGGTAAATTATGGGGGAGGGGGAAGGGAGAAGGGCATGTTGCAACCCAAAAGAATGACTATAAGTACACCTTAAGACATATAGTCAATAGAGACTTTAGAAGAATTATAGAGGAATATAAAGATGTCTCAAGCATTACTTGAACTAGCAACCCATCATTGGCAATGAGCTAATCACTCAAGTAATCTAACATTGCCAAACTAGATAGATTATAAAAAAATTTTAAAATTATATAAACGCCAAAAATAAATTAGAAATCCTCATAGCTTATAAAGTGAAAAAATGACTTAAAATAATACAAAAAGGTAGGGCCATAAGAAAATTCAATGTGAAATGGTGATGTGTACTTTATAATATGCTTATGATGACATCTATTTTTTAATATGCTAATTGAGAAACGAGGTGTTAGCTTAGTGGTAAGATTCTTGACTTGGAAGCTCCAAGTCATGGGTTTGTTTCTAATGGATAATGCTAAGTTATAAGGTTCTATTTGGACTATATATCTTAGGGAGTACTAAAATACCACAAAAATTTGCATGTTATAGCCAATTTGCACTATGTAGCTTTGACCCCATGAAACCCAAGGAAAAACTTCATTGTAAACGTGAAGATTATAACCCACAATGGCCAATTTCACATACTTTATACTTTTGGGGTTGAAAAAATGCTTCATAAGTGGTCAAAGCCTCATTCTACAAGTGAAAAAAGTCACCAAGTATCTATATTTGGGCTTTAAGGGGTCAAAAATGCCTTTTGGAATGTCAAAAATGGTAATTTGATGGGTTTTATGGGGGTTATACATTCTTCTACATTGGAAACACTTGCAGGGAATAGGTATCGCCTACCCATAGTGTGGAGAGGTGGGGGGTTTCCCCTCAATTTGGAAACTTTTTCTCCAGGGTGAAGACTACATGCTCAGCTTGGAAACCTTTTTCACTCAGGGTGGAAGTTTTTCCCCAACATGGAGGCTCCACCCACAGCATGGAAATTACATCCCCCCTAGCACGAAAGCCATAATAGCCAAATTTCAACACTTCATGTACTCCAACGTTGACTAGCCACTTCAATAAGCATGGTGGAGAGCTCAGCATGGAAAGTTGATCTCTAGCATGGAAGGTGTGCTCCAATTACTATTTATAGTAATCAAAATGGCCATACGGGGAAGGTACTTACTATATATGATAACCTCTCTAATTTGGCATCCATCTCACCTGAACAAGGCAAAAATTTGTAGCAATTTGGTAGCTAATTTGTAGTCATTGTGTAGCCAAATTTTATCCTGATTATAGTCATTTTGTAGTCCTACTCATGGCCAAAAAACCTATAAGAGTCAATCTCAAACACCATTTATAGGTTTAGCAATTTTCAAAGGTTTAGCAATGTTTTGACATGGTTCAACAATTTTCAAAAGATTCAATAATTTTTTGACACGGTTCAGCAATTTTTCTCAAGGTTCCACTTTTTTGGCACTTGAATACATTAAGCATACATATATTTATCTGAGTAATAATTCCTAATTTGGGGAATTTTTAAGCACTTAAGAACTCTTGTAACCTCCCACATTTGCATTCTCTTGAACCCCAACATGAAAGCATTATCACCTTGAGACTTGTAAAACTTTTGGTATGAATGCTACACTTCTAGGATTTCCAAACCCCAACATGAAGCAATCTGGCATCCAAATTTTCCACTTTTCTCACCCCCAATAGTGACCAATGTTGGAAATCTAGAGAAGTAACACAGGAGTTTTGATAACATTGGGAGTGGTAGGACATGTAGCTCATGGAGTTGACTACATTAACTTTAATAGACCTTAAACCCCCATCCAAGTGAGCCCCCTTGCTTTCCACTTAGGCACCAGTTCTATAGATTTCTCTAACTTATTCTTTACTCTTTCTCAATGAAGTTTTACGTTCTAGGTTTTTTGTGCAAAATATATTCATTTATTTTCTATGCATTATTTAGATATGTTATCAATTTTAGCATTTTATTTTTATTTTTACCACATTTTGCACTTTGTAAATCCTTGGTTGATCTACTGGACTAGCCAAGGTACCTCAAATCTCATTTTTATGAAGGCCCTGGGGATTTGAGTTTGGGGACTATTGTGCACTAGATCCTTTAGTCTTTATTCTAGCGACAAATTTTTCTGGTCGCAATAGTTTTCTTAGCATTAGAAGGAGGGCCTTCACAAAATTTCTATGCCAAAATCTATTAGCCATATTACCAATGTTGTCTCTTAGTAGTGAATTTTATATTTTTGTAGCCAAGACTTTGGAAATCCAATGTTGTCCTTACCCCATGTAGCAAAAACCCTAGCATGGAAGTTGCAAGTGGTTTGGATGCTAAAATTTCACAACACTTGCTATGAATTTTTAGAACAAAACTAGTGTGGACTCCTTAACAATCATTTAATTTCTTGCTGCCACATTTTTTACTGCCAAACCAACATTGGTTTCCACACCAACCAAACCTATTTTCCCCTCCTTTTTGGTAAAAGTTGGTAGCTTGCCAAAACCATTTTAAGAAACTACCAGGTTTTCATTTTTTCCTTCAAACCTTTCCCTCTCCGTCTAATGTTGAAATAGCAGGTGTAATATTTTCATTATCTCATTCCCTTTCTTTCTCCCCCTACCATACCCAACATAGAGGCAACTAGGGGGTTAATGTAGAGGGTGTTTAACATCAATGTAGAGGGTAACCCCCTTACTCCTCCTCCTCCTCTTTCCCCTGCCTTGCCCACCCCCCCCCCCCCCCCTTACTAATTTTAGTAAGTGTTACATTTTCAGCCATTTTTTCTTCCTTGGATCATTTTTTAATTTCATTGGTTGCAATCCACCTCTATTATTACCATTTATAACTTGTAATTTTTAGCATTTCCCCCATCAACATTGAATTAGGTGTGAGATTTTCATCATCTCACCCCTAGGCCTATCATGCTCAGTGTAGAGGTAGTTAAGAGGCTAGCGTGGGTGAAATATCTTGGGAGGATTATTCTAACAAACACGTCCCAAGGTCATAGTGCCTTCCTCTAATGCTTTTGTTTTTCCCATGGGCATGGTGCTACCATCTTCCACTTCCTTCTATCCTACCATCGTTGGTCCCACACTAATCATAGCTATACATCAAACTCAATCAACATCATAGCCAACTACCTACAACAAATCTATGTCATTTGCCACACAACCTCAATCTGTGCAACCATCAATGGTAGTTTTTACCACCACAAATCCATTAATTATCCATGTAGGGCCTACCATGGGACCCCAAGCAACTCAAAGGTCACACACCCCCTTTATTCTATTTGTGCCTTAGGTACTAGCACAAACATCCTTTTCCTTGTTTAGCCTACAAGCTACAATCATAACACAACCTCTTCCTTCTATCATGTAACCCATAGTGAGGCCATAAGCCTCACAACAAATACCATAGCCTTATGTACAAACCCCAAACCCAACATAGCCACCATAGGGCTTGGATCAAGCCTTCCAAATGATCCAAGACCTAATGGAGAAGTTGAGGAGGCCTAAAGTCTCTACTTTACAAAGTTTCAAGATTATGGACTTCTACTAGGATGATCCAATTAGTCCTGTGGTCCCACCCTTGATACTTCCTCTTGGTGTTCCTATTCCCTAGTTTAGCAAATATAATAAAGAAGGTGATCCTAATGCTCATCTTATAACCTCTAGATCTGAGTGCTTACTGTTACAGCCATGACCTCATACCATCATGAGGATTTTCCCTATGTCCTTTTACTAGGAAAGCACTTAATTAGTACTACGCATTACCTAGAGGATCCATATCCTCTCTAGAAGACTTGATAGCCCAATTTATCAACCACTTCAAGTATAACTTAAAGCCTGACATCACGCTTGATCAACTCATGAAGGTCAAGCAGGTGTCCCTAGAACGCATATGTCCCTAGAACGCATATAGAAGTTCATCTAGTGATGAAATGAACTGCTGAATGAAATACTAAAGCCTATAGCTAAAGCCCACTTGTTAGCCACGTTTAAGAGAGTGATTAATGACTTCATTAAGTCCAAGCTCTACTACCTTGATCCATAGTCCCTTAGCCAAGCATTCTTGCAAACTAAAAATAGAGAGGATGTTGTGGAGGCTACTCACAATCCAACCTGCATAGCATATAAAGACCAAGATACACAAAGAGACAAAAATAAGAAGAAGAAAACAATACAATACAACCATAGTAACTATGACTAAAGAAATAAAGATGACAAACTAGGGGCCAAGGGCCAACCCAAGGCCCCCACTAATGACAGTAATAACCAACCATCAACCTCTGGGGCTACTACATTGATAAAAACTAGATCTAACTTCAAAAGAAATTACAGGTTCAAATACATTACCTTACCTATGAAACCTTCTAAGTTACTAGAACAACTATTAAAGAGTGGATGCATCTAACATAAAAAAATGATTGAAGTTTCTTGAAAGAAACACAAGTAGTTATGCGAAATAGCCAAAGATCCCACTTAGGCAATGAAGGATGATTCCAAACTACCTAGGTACTTAAAACTAGACTATTTCTACCATTATCACCAACTATTAGGTCAAGACACAAACTTCTACCTCGTGCTAAAGGATGACCTACAAAGGATGATAGATAAGGAAAAGCTAGTCTTGGATGCTTCCAAACTAGCTTGGCCAAAAAACTAGTCAATGTAGGTCTACAAAGACCCTTTGAATATTGATGACAATCCTTATATTATTTAAGCATTCAACATTGATGATCAGAGACCTACAAAAGAACCATTCATGATTCAAGTATCCCTCTATGATGAAAGGTCTTCTTCAACTTCCCATAACTCAAGATCCCATTTTGTCATAAGAGTACCATCATGAATGCCTTTGAGGGATCCTTTTGTTATCAAGGTGCCCCAACCTAATAAAACACAAAAAACCATAGCCCAAATAACTAAGCAATGAACACTTGGGATGGCCAATGCTACTACCTCTTCCATAAAATGAATGGTTGACAACCAAAATAATTTAGCCAAACAAAGGAAGAAGCATAACCAAAAGCCCAATAACAAGGGTGACAAACAAATGAAGGTGCAAAAGGAAATGGGTCCATTGAAGCCCACTCCCATATCAGCTATACCCATAACCTCCTCTACTCAAGCCCCTTCAACTAACAAGCCATAGGAGAATCCAAAAGCCCTTAACTAGAACAACAAGGAAAAGCCCCAACAACTACAACTTAAAGTCAAAGTTCACACTTTGGGGTGCACAAAGGAAGTAAAGTACAATCATGGTGACAAGTCCATGACCAATGATAAAAACTTCCTCAATGAAATGGAATAAGTCAAGCAATTCCTCAAGAAAAATAATACAACCTTAAGCTTGTATGACTTGATCATCACTTCCCCCATACATTACGAGGCATTAGTTAAAATGTTGACTTCTATCCCCATTAGTGAGGACATCCTCGCTAATGAGAAAGCCATCCATGTAATGATGGTCCCTCCCTCACCAAGGGGAAAGAATTCAACACCTCTAATATTTTGCGATAGAAAAATTAATGTTAATCCAAAAAATAGCAAAGTGACTATAACCCCTCTATTCATAACCATATGCATAGGGTAGTTTAAAGTTTATAGAATACATGTTGATGATGAAGTTGCAACCAACATCATCCCATGCACCATTGTTGAGTGCTTGGGCTTAACTAAGCAGATACAACCTACAACTACCATGGCTCTCAAATTCTTTAATGAATCAAGAGTTGCTATTAAGGGGTTTATCTCCTTGGATTTTGTAGTAGAGGAACAATTCCCCACAATCACCAATTTCCTAGTATTGTAAGAAACAACAAGATTCAACCTTATCCTAAAAAGGCCTTGGTTGGTTCAATTTTGAGCCATGTCTTTTCCCATCCATCAAGAAATTCACCTTCCTTACAAGGGAGGTGAAATTATCATTCATGGTGATAACGTAGCAACCTTGGCTATTAACAATATAAACATAGATCAGGGATCCAAAGTGGAGCTTTAAGAAGAAGCTCCTAGCCATGAAGTCTAATAACCCAACAGAGAGAAATGACCCAATAATGATGACGATAAGCAATAGGATGCATTATGGGATGAACTCCCTTTTAGCATCATTAGTGAAGATGATGGTGAATACAAGCTTGTGCAACACAAACCTTACTCACTCCCTAATCTTGCAAAGATGAGGAAGAATTTGCACAAGTGAAGTAACCTTTCCATCCCATAATATTATAATCAAATAGCCATATAGCTTAACCTTTCCTTTTCAATTTTTTATACTCTTTCATGCATTTTTATTTTACTCTTTATGCATGTAGCCTAAGCTCATTTGCATTTGTTTATTGTATCCTTTCTTTATTGTTACTTGTATTATAAACATAAAAAAGCCTTTATCTATATATATATATCTTTTTCAACATAATCTACTAAGACCTTAAACTAGTACCATGGTCCGCCATGGCCTTAGATTGGCAACGTAGCCATAATTACATAATATGGCCCGCTATGGCCTTAAACTAGCAAAATTATAGTCCACCAAGACTCTAAACTAGTATTTTAGTACACTAAGACTTTAAATTGGCAGCAAATACAACCCATGCTCATGATGGCCTAAAAATAGCAAACATCTCTTTAATTATATTTCTTTTTGTTTAGCCTTTTATCACATTGATTAGCCATTTATAGCATTACAACAAACAACATATATATAGCCAAAATAAAACCAAAATTTAAGTTTAAAGTTAGAATGTCCACAACATACATAGTCATGGCCACACTATGTGGCAAAAATGTCAAAATATAATAATAATCATCTATAACACAATCTTGGCTAATCATAGCTAGCAACATGAAAATAAAAAAAAATAGCCAAACAAGCTAAGCTGATGGAGGCTACTAAGTGGCATNATTGGCTAATCATAGCTAGCAACATGAAAATAAATAAAAAATAGCCAAAAAAGCTAAGCTGATGGAGGCTACTAAGTGGCATCTAGAGGAGGAAGTGGTGGGTCATTCCCACCCTCACCATTAGGGTCGCTAATGTCTCCTAAGGCCTAAAATGTAATAACTTATAGCTAGTTAGTAACCCATAGCCAAAACCATGACTTAAAATAAAAACTAAAACATAAAATATATCAAACTTGTGGAGATTCCAACTCCATTACTTCCAAGAGTAGAAGTGGAAGGCCTTCCTCCAAACATTGTAGGATTTGGTCCTTTGCCATGTTGACCTAGACTACATCCCCAAGATCAATGCTAAAAAGGATGTCGATCCTATCTACCACAGTCCAAGGAGGTGGTTCTTGGGTAATAGTGGTTGTAGAGGTCTCACCTGTAGTAGTGGTAATTTGAGTAGTAGGGGATTGCTCCACCATGAAAGTACTCTAAAAAAGCTGATAAGCACTCTCCACCTAGATCCCTTGGATGAATAGCTCTTTCTTGTACCATTTAACTAATTCTTCCTTGAGCCACTTAAGGTAGGCCCCACAATCTACCTTATATTATTTCTTGTGGGACTTTTGTTTCTTACCCCACTTTAGGACCCAAGCATAGTGATCTTTCTAGTCCTCAACCTTCTAGGAGATGAGGTCCATCTGTATATGTTGTTCTACCCTCTCTTGTAGGATTGCTACTTTATTTTGAATGACATGCCAGTAGTGGGCCCACATGATCTCCCTAGTCTACAACTCCCCTGAGTTAGTCACTTGGGCCTCCACAAAGGCCTTGTGGTCTAGGAGATCTCTAATGATTTCCTCCTACTGTTGAGTCTTCTCCCTTAAGGCCATAACTTCATTTCATAGGAATTTGATGGACCACTCTAGCACCCATGAAGTTTTCACACACAACATTGCTAGATCAATAGCAATCTTGTATAACTTCAACGATATACTAGATACATCAAAGGAAAGATTAGGTAAGGAGTCAATCTCCATGTCTTTTTTGGCGTCCCACTACATAGAAGTTAGTACAAAAGGCATGAAATATAACCATAAACATAATGTAAAACCTAAAATAGCCATGACACAAGCATAATTGATAACCTTAAAAAGAAACTAAGGCACATAAAACAAAGTCCTTACCTATCTTGGGTGCAACCTATTGCAATTGGTTGATGATGTCCTTAGTCATCTCACACATGAACTCCACTTTTTCTAGAGTCTCCAACCATGGTTTCACACAAAACTTAGGGATAGGTGCTTTCACTAGTAGCTCAGGAACTACTATAAGCATAACAATCATCAAATGGTTAGGAAGAGAACCAAAATTAAACTATAAGATATAACAAAAATATTAAGGCATGGGCATACCTAGCTCCTCCTCGTCTTTCTCCTCTGGGGTGATGATGGGGGATGTACTTGGTAATTCCTAACCAAACAAGGCATCTAGATCATTTATATCTACATTGACAAACCCTTCAATCACAAGTTGCTTTAGGACTGTCTCTTCTACATGTCTTTGTTATGCCTCCATGGTAGCTAAGGCCACCATAGCTTGATGTTTGTCTATAATCTTAGCACATAGAAAACTGGTTAACACATGAAACCATAAAGTAGCCATAAAGTTCCAAACATAAAATAGCCAAAATTTAACAAAGCATACATATAACTACCTATTGTGATGGCCTAAGCTTAAACTTAAGCTTCTTTGGGGAAGGTTGGTTTGATCTCGGTGGTGCTTCCTCTATAGGCCTCTTAAGTTTCTTCTTGGTTGTCCCTTCAACCTTCCTACGTAGTCGTTTGGCCTCTAGGATGCTTGCTGGGAATGTGAGAGGCTCCTCATCATCTATGCTATCAAGGAAATCAAACTACCCGACATTAAGATCCTTAATGGTAATGAATAACATATAATCCATCTCCTTTGGTGGGTTCTAAGCCTACACTATTGGATAAATGTTCTTTGTCCAAGGCTTAGAAAGTTGGCTTGGGTTTGAGGAACCCATTGCCCATTCCTTTACACCATCAGAAACTCCACAAACCTCTTTAAATAACCTACAAAAAAGTTAAATGCATGTGGATTATTGTAGAGGTGCCTGCACTGAGTCTAAGGATCTCCTCCTAAAGCCCAATAGCCAAGGTAGTTGCCCAATTCAACTAGATGTCATCCATTAGGACCTTTTTAAAGGTCCATCCCTATGCTATGCCAATCACCTTCTTTTGCAATAATAGTTTAGAAAATGCATGAGACCTAAAAAAGGATATGACTCCTTGACATTATGATTTATGGAGCCATACATGGAAATTCCAAAGTGGCCCATGTTAGCACCAAGCCACTCCAAAACTTCATCACGATGGCCTGATTCCTTCACTATTCTTGTTGGGACCTTTGCCGCATCAGTGGGAACATCAAATAGGTTACAAAGAGGCCCTCATCAATATCCATGTTAACCTTTAGACCCTAGATGATGGTGCTAAAATGACCATCCTTCTCAATGAAGGAGTCTATGACATGTAACATCTCCATAATAGGGATGGAAGGGATAGGTGCCATAAATACATCAATCAATCCCACACGTTGGATGTTTGCTTGAACGTATCCAGGTGCCTATCTCCTCAACCACTACTATGCAAGTATCACCTCACCAAACTTTAGGATGAGGGTATTCTCATGATGTACTCCTAAAAGTGGTATGGTGACATCAATAGAGGTGGAAGGTCCTGTATAGCAACAACAAAAATTTAGTATCAACATGAGCAAAATTTAACAACCAATCAAAGCAATAGAACACTTAGATTTATAAACATGAAACACTAGAAGCTATAGCCCTTATGTTTACCTTTCCTTTTCTTCTTTGGTTGGTTTAAGTGGAGGTCCTAGCTACAAGGGTCTAATCCATGCTATCAGAGTCTACCCACAAGTTATGCATCATCCCATCATCCTTACACTTCTTGTATACAAGGTTGAACCTTGAAGCATATGCATCAAAGTCCCCTCTTAACTATTAATACACAAAAATTCTTATTTAAGGACTCTTGTGAATTTTTTTAAAGTAGTTTGAGCCACTAACAAGATTTGATCATTGATGATCAAGCCTTGATCATTGACCTTGTACCTACAAGAAGTTTGTAAAACTGATGAAGTTAGGAAAGGTAGTCAATCCAAAAGCATAAAAACATTACAATAATCATGCTTACCCTTATAGATGATACATGGTGCTAGGAAAATTTTTGAATAATGTGTGGGCTCTATGCACCACCATCAAAGTATTATCAACATTATACTGACAACACTCTAGCATCATCCAGATATTTGTGAGGTAACATGAACTAATCGCATCTACTTCTCCTCCTACTGATGGCTTGTCAATGATGAATCTAGCAAACAAGTTGGATTCTCAAGGTAGTAAAGACTCCACTACAGCCCTAACCACATCTACAAACAAGTGTGACCATAACATCACACTGAATTTTTGTAGAATGTAGGCAAGGAATTCCCTTGCCCTAGGCCAAAACCATAGTGATAGCTTCCCCAAAGGCATATCGGGGAGAGGTGTATTGGTCTTGAAATAACCAATGTAGCATAAAATACCCACCAAATCCACAATGATGAGGATGGGCTTCAAGAAAACCCTGCATGAAGTAAAACAAAAGCATTATGACCAATTGGAATTACTTAACAAATTTGGAGAAAACATCTAGTCGGAGGTGAAATTGGCTTTTGTAAAAAGACCTAAGGTGTTTATCTAAATTAGCTTAAGAAATTCCACAAAAAAACATTATTAAAAACTTACGTTAAGACCAATTGGAAATACTTAGAAAATTTGGAAAAAACATATAGTTAGAGGTGAAATTAGCCTCTGTAAAAAGCTTTAATGTGTTTATCTTTAGCTTAAGAAATTCCATAAGAGCATTATTATCATCTTTTATAGCCTTTTACTTCATAACCAAAATATTATAGCCAAAATTAAGCCTTAGTCTAAACTATGCATAAATTTAGAACAACATGCATAAATTTTGAAAAAAAGGCATTTAAAACATGCATAAATTTAGAAAAAAGCATTTAAACTATGCATAAATTTAAAAGAGCATATAGCCATAAGCCTTCTAAAAATAGAAAAGCTTTTGATTTTCTTTAAAAAATTTTAAAGCATAAGTTTTACATATTGGCAAGAAAAGCTACACATATCAATCACTTCCATCCCCAAAGGGGTAATGTGCTATAACTATAATTTTTCCTTATTT
>MNCI01017430.1:58804-71082 GCA_015680685.1 Gnetum montanum
GACATAAAAACATAAAAGCTATAAAAATCATATGCCTCAAGCTTACTTAACCATACAATCATGACATACAAGTAAGCATGGGAAGACAACGATCAACCAACCCATCCTTGTTCCATAGGGGCACATAAGCACTTAGTCCTTGGAATTTGACCAGATCATGTGTGAAACACTTGTCTTTGTATGGTTGAGCGTAGGGGTACCTCACCGCTCATGACATAGCCATTTTTTACATGGAGCATAGGCAAAATTAGCATAACCGTAGCTATCACTATAAACCCCCTTTCATGCACAATTGGTAAAACATTCATCAAAAACTAATTTGAGATCCAAAAAAAGCAATTCTAGCATTATTTGAAAGCTTAAATCAATTCCTATACATCCATAGTTAGAAAAAAATTCAAAATCATTTCCATTTATTCAAAAAAATTCATCAACTTAGACAAAATCCTAGAAATGACACAAACATCATTTTGACATAGGCTTTATAAAAGATTCATTAAAATTCATTTTAAAGTCCAATTGGAGTGATTTTACCTCCATTGGAAAGCTAAATCTAGGACATACTCATCTATAGCCAAAAACCTTGCCATTTTCTTAGAAAAAATTTATGAACATACATGAAATTTTTAAAAGCAACATTCAAAACCTAATTGCATGACCTTAGAAAAATAGCCATAACTTAATTGTTATTAATCCAAATTGAACAAGACAATAGCCATTGGAAAGATTAAATGAAGAGTTACAAACCAATATCATCAAATTGTAAAAATATGTAGTTGTTTTATTAGGAAAAAATATGCAATATTTCTTGGTTTTTTTTTCATGAAAGAAGCTAAGATTCCTAAAGCCCAACTTAACATAGCCTTAAAATAATAGCCAAAATAGTGAAAATGATTGATACCCATTAGAAAACACACCAAAATAATGTGGTATGACTTCATTGAAATTTAATTTTGACGAATAGTTTTTCCTAGATCTAGGAAAAAAGGCCATACCCCCAAATTTTGGGAAAAAAGCATGGAAACAACAAGCTTGATTTTAAAAATCAAATCTACTAAAGAAAAAATAATGAAATGACCATAGATCTACATGGAAATGGCCAAAATAAGAGGGGGGATTTCATCAAAATTTCAATTTTACCCCCTTTGTTAGTGTAGATCTGACAAAAACGGCCCCACATGTGGTAAGAAAAACAATAAAAGCAACTAGAAAACAAAGCAAAAATGGGTAGAATTGCCTACCTTAAAGCAATAAAAAATGAGACTTGGATTGAAATGGGTCTGGGTAGCATTCATAGATTCTTCACTCTTTCATCCACTTGTTGAATCCTAGGATTCTAACTCTTCCATCCATGTAGTTTTGGTGCCATGGTAGGTTCAACACTAGGAGTACTTTGAAATTAAGGGAAATAGGAGGTCTATGTTGTGCATAGGAAGGAATGAGGCTTCCATCTTGAAGATAATTTCTCTCTACCATAAGAATTCCTACCAAAGCTTTCCTCCAATGCATAGTTTGCAAAGATGTGAATTGTGATTGAAAACTTATGAAATTTTTCATTAAAAACCACATCTAAAACTAAATGCATCCCTTAAAACCCCAGCTAATTCAATGTGTCATAACTCCAAGTGCACTGAAGTGAAAAAGGGAAAAAATTTCTTCAATGCTAAAATTGGTGGGAAATATCTTCACTTTTAAAATTTTAAAATTTTTGGATTATGGACCCCACCATATGCCTTCCCTTCTATTTAAAAAATTACATCAATGCTGAGTTTTAACCACTTTTAACAATTAAAACAATGTTTCAACCATAACTCCCATGCATCCATGCTGGGGATGGCATGCCTAGCATGGATACATGCCTCCCATTTTACAAAATCATTTAAACATAGTTGTTTACCATTTTTAGTAACTTGAACCTCTGTCTTCAATCTTGGGATCCCAAAAAAGGGGTGAAATAGTAGCAAAATGGAAAAAAGGAGGTAACATCCATTCTTACCCCCCAACACTCATCTAGCCCAAGTTTGACCCCAAATTGAACCCCACATAACTGAGAAGCCCTCCACGCATCTTCGATAGCCCTAGAACCTCACCAAACCTAGTCGAAATTGGTCAAAACTAGTTGAGACCTTAAGATTTGGTGTTTCCACATTGAGGAAGGCTTCATCCACAATAATCATCTCATTCCCAATGTGGATAAATTGTAGGAAGCCAAAAATGACCTAAATCGACTTCCTAGTAACCATCTTTCAAAGCTTGGTTATCCTTAGACCCTACCAAACACTCTAGAGCTTCCAAAAGCCTCAAAAGTGGTTAATATGGCATGAAACTACCATCCCCCCTCTCATTCATGTTGGGTCCTTCATGCCTAGCATGGAAGAAAAGTGGAAAACTGCATGAGGCATTTAGGAGCCTCCAAACAGCTAGATCTTAGCATCCAGTATTGATCGTTGACACCAACAACCCCAAAGATTAACATGCATGGTCGATTAAGTCTCAAAGTGGTCTAAATCTAACTTACTTGGTTTGTCCATGTTGGGGAAGACCTCTTCCATGCTACCTAGCATGAAAAACTAGGGGAGTATCTAGGAAAGTTAGTGGAGGTTCCAGAAATGAGAAAATAACCTTAAGATTACCTTATACCTAACACCAAGACCTTAACAGCCCTCCCGAATGCCACTAGACTACACAAAATAGTAAAAATTTAACCCCTAAGGTTCTTCCACACTAGGGAGAACCTCCTCCACATCAAGCATTCCATTCTCAACATGGATGAAAAGGGGAAAGCCAAAAATAATTAAGCTTGCGTGCAACTTGACTTTTGGAAGGAACCCAATCTTCTAGAAGTCACTTAAAATGACCAAAAATTGTCATCCTTAGGTTCTCCACCCTAAGGAGGATCCCATCCTTACTTAGCAATATGCCCTCAGCATTAATGGAGGGGGGGGGGGGGGGGGGGGAAGCTTACAACCCCTCTCACAGCCTTCAAAATGACTAAATTTCAACCTTAGACATTGATAGCCAACACCAACCCTGTAGACACTCACATAGAGCCAAAATTGTCCAAAAGAAAAAAAAAAGCCAAAAGCTCTTCTCCCCAATATTCCACATTGAGTATGGAAGCCTTAATGTGGAAAAAATGGGAAAATCCTAAAAACTACCTAATAACCCTTGAAACAATCAAATTTTAACATCAAGTATTAGTAGTTAAGACTAGCAACCTTAGAAGCTCGCATGCATAGCCAAAAATGTCAAAAATTAGTAAAAAGAAGGGTCTCCTAGTTCTTCCATGTTGAGGAAATAGAAAAACTTTGGGGGAACTCCAAAATGACCTCTAAAAACCTCTATCAAACATCCTATAACCTCACATGAACCCTAAGATCAATTTTACATCTTTTGAAGCCCTCAAACCCTTCAAAAGTGACCATAGATAACTAGAAAACCTTTTCTTCCAATCTTCCACACTAAGCATGGAAGCTCCAATGTGGAGAAAAATGGGGGAATCTCAAAACTCACTTCATAATCATTGAAATGACAACATTTTGACACCAAGCATTGACAATTGGCATTAGCAACCTCAGAAAACTTCATGTATCTTTAAAAATGATACAAATAATCAAAAAGCTACCTCTCCCTAGTCTTCCACATTAAGCATACTATCCCTAGCATGGAAAATATGGGGAAGCTCAGACCCAATCTAGGAAACCTCCAAATTGGCCAAAATTATCCTCAAACCCTAGTCCTTGACCCTAGCAACCCTAGAGGCACGCATACATAATCGATTGAGGCCAAAACTAGCCTAGATCTAAGATGTATGGTTCTTCCACATTGGAAATCTCCTCCTCCATGTAGGCCAACGTGGAAACTAAGTGGGAAACTCATTTGAAGCTCATAAACACCTCAAAATAAAATCAAACTACCTTACATGTGCTCTAAAACCCTATCAATAGTCATTAGAGCCTTCAAACCTTTGAAAATTAATCCTAGATTGTCAAAAAATGGTTCCCCCTAATCTTCCACATTGAACCCCCTAGCCCCAACATAGAAAAAGGTGGGGAAGCTCAAAAACCACTTGGGAGTACTCAAAACTATCAAATTTTAACATGGAGACATCACCCTTGGCCCTAGCAACTTCAAAAGTTAACATGCATAGTCAATTATGATCTAGATTAGCCTAGATCTAATATTTTTACTACATACATGTTGTAGGAGGCCCCTTCTATGATAGGCAACATGGAAAAATGGGGGAAGCTACTTTTCCACATTTGGTAACAAGATGACACTCCCAAAAGCCAAAAATCTATTCTTGAGAAGCCTGGGACCTCATAACCTCAAGATTTTACTTGTTTTAACTCATTTCAACATTTGAAACTCATTTTCCCAAGTCTTCCACACTAGAGCAACTCCCATAGTATGTAAATAGGAGAAAGACCTTAAGTACCCTTGAATGACCTTCAAACATGCTTAAAATTAGGTAGAAACTTGCAAAATCAAGGTCTACAGCGTTAGGGACATAGAAACCTAGTTAATATGTTCTTAAACCATCTTAAATTCATGAAACAAGTGTCCCCTCATCCTTCCATGCTAGGGATACTATGCTCAGTGTGGAAAAATGGGGGAAGCCATTTCAACATGTTTTGACACTCAAAATCAACTCAAACTGCCTCAAAATGAAGCTAGAGTATGCACAACTTTCATATATGGGTTTTGGCTACTTGTGTGATCACATTTAACTTGTTTTGGATAAATTTTTGGTTTTCCACATTAAGCCCCCTTTTTTCCACGTTGGCTAGAAAGGAAAAAAGGAGGGAAGGCTCTAGAACCTACTTTTTGACCTTTATAAACCTCCAAAGTGCCTAATTTAGATGGATCTAACCCTATGCTACCTTGGAAAGGTCATAGAACCTTAATTTTGAACCTTTGAGGACCCCAAAACTTATTTTTCTTTAGTTTTCATGATGAGGGTCCCTGTTTCCACACTGGGCCCAACATGGAAGGTTTAAAACTCTTAATTTCTAGGCCCAATCAACCCCAAAAATAGCCCTGACTAATGTCCAAACTTACCTAATAACCTCATAACCCTAAATCATGGTCCACTAAGGCCTAAAACTAGCAAAAAAAAACCATTTTTGACCTCTATTAACCAAAATTTACCATATATAGCCTATTTCGCTTGATTTTTACCTTATTACATAGTGTTTTGACTTGTTTTTGGACTTGTATTGCATTGATGATCATGTTAACCTTCTATGGCCTTTATATAGCCTTACGTGTTGTTTATTTGCCTTTTTTTGGCCTTTGAATGGTATCAAATAGTGGGGTTTCACCTTTCCTAACCACTATTTAACACCATATGACCATGGCTTGCTAAGACGTTAAACTAGCATCATAGTCCACCAAGACTCTAAACTAGCATCATGGCTCACTGGGGCCTAAAACTGGTGAAATTAAGACCTTTTTTAATCATTTGTAGCCTTATTTCTTATATTTCTCCTTGTTTGACCTTTATTTAACCTTTGTTGGCATCTATTGTACTTTTTCAAATTGTCCTTAACTCATTGACAATTGTGGATGGCCTTGATTGCATTAGATTTGCATGTATTTGTATAATTGTATAGCATTTTAGCATTTTTTTTATCCACTTTTATCTAGGTTCCACTTAATATGCTTTTGGTTGATCTGCAAGATCAAAGTATGAGTACCTAATAGCAAATCAATTTACCTTTGTGTCTACATGGACCTCACAATGATGTTGAATGGTGTATCGACCTTGATTGCCTAAATCTTAAGCCTAAGAGTCTAGCAGACCACATAGCCATAGATGAACCTCTAGAATAGCATAAAAACCTAGTTAAAACCTTTTACTTAGAGGCAAGCAACATAACCAAAGACTCTCTAGTTGAGGTTCCTGTCATAACACACACTGGTGGGGAGAAAACCCTTAAACTAAGTTCCTCACTAGAACCTCAATATGATCAAGACATCATCAAGGTCCTACAAAGAAACATTAAGAAATATGCCTAGTCATATGAAGACATTCTAGGCCTAAACCCATGTTTAGTCTAGCACAACATCATACTAGATCCAAGCATTAGACTAGTTAAACAAAACATGCTTAAAATTAGACTTGATTTGGCCTTGGAAATTCATGATGAAATCTCAAAGCTCTACCAAGTTGGTTTCATTAGGGCTATCGATTATGTAGAATGGGTGTCCAACATAGTGGTAGTCCCTAAGAAAAATGGAATATCCATATTTGCAATGATTTTTAAGACCAAAATAAAGCAACCATCAAGGATTACTTTCCTTTGCCTAGTATTGATCAACTTATCGATACTGCAGTTGGACATGTCTTGTTGTCCTTTATGGATAGATTCTTGGGATATAATCAAATTAGGATCAACCTAAAGCATCAACTTAGCATAACCTTCATAACCCCTTAGAGTACCTTTTGTTATACCATGATGCCCTTTAGCCTTAAGAATGTAGGAGCAATGTACCAAAGAGCCATGACCTATATCTTCAACTATTACATGCTCTGATTGCTTAACAATTACATAGATGATATAGCCACTAAGTTTAAAGTGGCCAATGGACATGCTAATGACCTAAACATTGTGATTAAATGATGTCTCAAATATGAGCTTAGGCTCAATTCCAAGAAATGTGTCTTCAATGTCAAGATTGGTAAGATGCTTGGCTTTGTAGTCTCTGAAGTAGGGACACGTGTCGATCTTGATAAGGTTAAGGCCATATCCAAATTAGCAATGCCTACCAAACTTAGTAAGCCTCAAGTATTACAAGGCATACTAAAATTTATTAGTAGGTTTATCGCTAGGCTTGCAGAAACGTTACAGCCCATGTGACACTTGCTTAAGTAAGGGGTTCACTATGAGTGGATGGCTCAATGCCAAGAGGCCTTTGAAAACTTTAAGCAAGAGTTGGCACAACTACCGACAATATATCCTTCACAAGAGGGTAAACCATTTTTCATCTACCTTGTCATCTCCAACATGTCCATTGCTTCTCTAATCTATCAAAGATGTGATGATGAAGTAGAGATGCTAGTATACTACCTTATCCATGCACTAGTTGCCCACAAGACCCGATACACTAAAGTGGAGAAGCATTGTCTAGCACTAGTCTTCTCCTTGAAGAAGTGGAGATAGTACCTCTTTAGAAGATAATTTAACATAATTTTTAAGGAAAACATACTTAGAGTCATAACAACTAACATTTATGAAAGTAGTCATATAGCCTAATGAAAAGCCATAATCACAAAATTTGACCTTCATTACATCTCTCAATCCTCAATGAAAGCTTAAGCTATAGTCATACAACCCACAATTTTACCTATTTATGACCAAGAAGCCATAGATCCTAAATTCCCTAATGAACACATTAACATTATTAGCCAAGTACATGAGGGTTATGAGGTTGTCATGCACTTTAACAAACCTTCAATTGCCCATGTATCTAGTGGTGCTACCATCATAACATTTCCATCTGGTGAGATCCAACTCTTCACCTATTGCTTTGGATTCCCATGTACCAACAACATAGTAGAGTAGAAGGGTTTGATCAAAGGGATGATGGTAGCTCATGGCCTTGGAATTAGATGCTTAGCAATCGAAGATGATTCACAACTTGTGGTTAACCAAGTAATCAAGGTTTATGCATGTAAGGTCAAACACTTGCAACCTTACTGTGACCTAAGAAAGTAATTGTTACAATAATTCATAGATATTAATATCCAACACATACCTGAAAATGAGAAAACCATAGATAATGCAATTGCAATGTTAGCCCTTCGTGTGATACTAGATGTGTTTAGTAAGTTGCCCATCTTAACCATGGACTGTGCTACTCCCATCATGTAGAACACTGAGGATACCTTTGTGGTTGTCATTCATATTGCTCCTACCAAGGAGTGGTATGAAAATATCAAATTTTACCCTATGCATGGTGAATCCTCACAAGACTTCACTACTACTCAGAAGGATATTGTACATAAATGATCGAAGCAATATGTCATCATAAGTGATAACACATTATGTCAACAATCCTATGATGGCATACTCCTAAAGTGCTTAGGTAAAACTAAAGTGAGAAAAGTTCAAGATGAGGTTCACACGGGTGTTTATAGAGGAAATATAGGATTGAGAGCTATGACCATCAAGATTAGATAGTTAGGCTACTATTGGCCCCATATGAAAAATGACTACCTCTAGAAAGTTAAGCAATGTGACACATGCTAATAATATAGCAACCTTATAAATGTACCACCAACTGAGTTGCATACCACTTAAATAACATGGCTATTTCAATGATGGGGGTTGGATATCATTGGATCCATAATACCTAAGTCTTCTGTAGGGCATAGCTTCATCATCACCACAACCAAATATTTTACAAAGCAAATTAAGGCTATTATCCTAAGCAAGACTACATCCAAAAAAGTCTGCAAATTCATCCTAGATAACATTGGAGCTCATTTTCGCATACCCACGACCATAGTATAGATAATGGATCACAATTTAGCAGCCAAGAAACAAAATACTTTTGTCATGACCTAGGCATTAAGCATTCTTTCTTGTCACCTTATTAACCTCAAGCCAACGGACAAGTAGAAGTAAGCAACAAGGCCATCATCAACTTACTCAAAAAGATGCTTAACAATAGCAAGTGCAAATGGCATGAGAGGCTTGTCCATGCACTATGGGCTTGGTTTATGGTTCTAAAGCTATTTTACCTCTTGAATTGTAGGTGCCATCACTTTGAGTAGTCTTGATCGACTTTATCAATAATGAGTAGAATAAGGAGTTGTAGAAAATAGGCCTGGACTCATTGGGGGAGCAACGTATACAAGTGGTTTCTCACATTGAATACTATCAAGAGAAGCAGAAGCAATAGCATCATCATAACTTCGCCATGTGCAAGATCAAATAAGGTGACTTGGTCCTCAAAGCTATCCATGAGCATGTGAAAAAATTCTTATCCAACTAGGAAGGGCCATTTCTTATCACTAGAGCCTATGGGAATGGTGCATTTAGAATAGTTGACATGTATGGGAATGAGTTGGCTAATCTAGTTAATCATTTCTATTTCAAGCCATACTACATGTAGCTAATAATCATTAGCAAGCAAGCCTACTTTCAATAGTCTGCTATGACCTTAAACTTGCAACACAATCTGCTATGACCTTAAACTGGCAACACTATCTACTATGACCTTAAATTGGCAACATGGCCTACTAGGGCCTTAAATTGGTACCATGGTTTGCCACAACCTTAAACTAGCAACTTTGGTAACTTGGATAGCTTGATTCTAATGTGGCCTATATGCATTGTAGCATTATAATATGCAGTGGTGTTTTGTATTCTTTGTTAGTGCCTCTTGAGTCAATCCTCTAAACACCAACAAAGAGGGACCATTGAAACACCACAAAATTTTTTATGTTGTAGCCAATTTGCACCATGTAGTTTTCATCCCATGAAACCCAAGGCAAAATTTCATTATAAATGTGAAGATTATAACCCACAATGGGAAATTTCACATACATTATACTTTTGGGGCTAAAAAATGCCTCATAAGTGGTCAAAGCCTCATTTCCCAAGTGAAAAAAGTTACCTAGTATTTATATTTAGGCGTGGGGGGTCAAAAATGCCTTTTGGAATGACAAAAATGGAAATTTGATGGGTTTTAGGGGGGGTATACATTTTTCTACTCTGGAAAAACTTGTAAGGGGTAGATCTCACCTATCCCCAAAGTGGAGATGTGGGGGGTTTCCCCTTAGCTTGGAAACTTTTCCCATAGCATGGAAACTACATGCTTAGCTTGGAAACCTTTCCCCCTTCGCATGGAAGCTTTTCCATAGCGTGGAAATTACATCCCCCCAGTGTGGAAGCCACAATAGCTAAATTTCAATACTTCATGCTCTCCAATGTTGACCAACCACTTCAACAAGCATGGTGGAGAGCTTATCATGGAAAGTTCATATCTAGTGTGGAAGGTGTGCCCTATTACTATTTATAGTAAAAAAATGACCATGGGGGGAAAGGCACTTACTATATATGGTAACCCCACAAATTTGGGCACACATCTTACCTAAACAAGGTAGAAATTTGCAACAATTTTGTGGCCAATTTGCAATCATTGTGTAGCCAAATTTTAGCTAGATTACAACCATTTTGCAACCCCATTCACAGCTAAAAAACCTATAAAATCCAACCTCAAACACCATTTACAGGCTCAAAAATTTTCAAAAGGTTTAGTAATTTTTTGACATGGTTCAGCAATTTTTCTCAAGGTTCCACTTTTTTGGCACTTGAATATATTGAGCATACAAACATTTTTCTGAGTAATAATTCCAGACTTGGGGAATTTTCAAGCACTCAAGATCTCTTGCAACCTCCCACATTTACATTCTCTTGAACCCTAACATGGAAGCATTATCATTCTGAGACTTGTGGACTTTTGGCATCAATGCTACACTTCCAAGATACCCAAGCCCCACCATGGAGCAATCTGGCATTCAAATTTTCCACTTTTCTCACCCACAGCAGTGACCAATGTTGTAGATCTAGAGTAGCAACATAGAAGGTTTGATGACATCGGGAGTGGCAAGACATCCCACTTGTGGAGTTGACTGCATCGACTTCAATAAACCCTAAACCCCCATTTAAGTGAGCCCTCCTGCTATCCACTTAGGCACCATTTCTACACATTTTTCTAACTTATTTTTTATTCTTTCTCAATGAAGTTTTAAGTTCCAAGTTTTATGTGCAAAATATACTCAGTTATTTTCTATGCATTATTCATATCTATTATCAATTTTAGCATTTTATTTTTACTTTTACCACATTTTGCACTTCGTAAGTCCCTAGTTGATTTGCCAAACCAGCTAGGGCACCTCGAATTCCATTTGTATGAAGGCCCTGGGGATTCGAGGTTGAGGATTGTTGTACACTGGATTCATCAATCTTTATTCCAGCGATCGATTTTTCCAATCGCAACAAGAACATATATTATAATTATTTTGAGGTTCCAACATCCCCTCCTTTCCAATATGGTATTTTCTACTTCATATTAATGACAAAGGAACAAAAAACTCATTTAATAGGGAACATGTAACTCTCTTAAATGTTATCACTCTCACATGTCACCTCCCTCATAAGAGCTTACTTGTCCAAGTACAACAATAATTATGACATGAATATATTTCAAAAAAAATTAGAAAATGGGTTATCTAGTATTTTTCCATTGTGAAAACTTTTGTACAAAATTCTTTGTCCAATTCTTAGGATCCTTGTCCAATGCATGGAATCTTTCATATGTCTTGGATATGCAAGTTTTGGGCTTATATTTTCTTCACATCATCTGCACTTGGTATTTTATGCTTTTGTGATCTTTTTTTTCACTATTCCCTATTATGTATCTTATTTTTTGATTTATTCCCTAGTAACCCCAGGTCACAAGTTCAATTCTACTAAGCAACACTAAGTTATAAATTTCTATAAATCTTGGGGTATGCCTATGTTTTAATTATTTCAATTTCTAATACAACCCCCACCCCCTATTCTTTGATCTATATTATCTATTCTTCCTCAGCATACTTCACCTTTAGGACTTAGACTGACTAAGGTCACGGAACTTAAACTTTAATTAGAAAAAAACAAATAACTAATGGGCATTTGTTCTTTCTATTAACAAAATACAAAGCCACCTAGGATTGGTGATCTCTTTTATGGGCTACAAGGGCTTAGTTCTTGGAGGTGCTTGATGGATTAGCCTTTACCATTTTATCCAACCTTGATGCTTTTCTTATGTAGGCTATAAAATGTGGTAGAGTTGAAGGAACTTAGTGTGTCACAACTAAATAGCAAAAGAGTCCATTAAGTACTTATTAATAAATAAAAGGAATTATGCATATTAGTGATTTTTTATATCTTTGTATATTGGAAAGCAGAGTATACATGAATAATTTTGTTAACCATTTTGTGATCAGTTTTTTATGGGTTTTTAAGAGAGTTATCATGTTCTGGTTCATTCATAAATAGTCCTTTATTTAAGCCTACATTTTTCTCAATGTGAAAACATAAGAAGGTGGAAAAATGTAAGAATGAAAATTTTAAAAGTTTGACATCATGTTAATTCATCATGGTAGTTAAGCTTAGTACATATTAGAGTTTGTTGTTTTTTTATTTCATTTAGCATAAGAGCACATAAAATTTTGCTACATGCATGCTCCAGTAATCATAATTATAATTCTTTAATTATGA
>MNCI01017430.1:74109-89048 GCA_015680685.1 Gnetum montanum
CCTTTAATAAAACTAGTCTACTTAGGTTTGATAATATCTTTAATAACTTTCTAAATTCGACAAGCTATGCTTTTAGCTAAAATTTTATAAGTATTGTTAAAAAGAGTGATAGACCTTCAATTATTAATATGTTGAATATCTTCATTCTTAGGAAGAAGATGAACTACACCTTTATTAATATTTTTATTAAGAAACACTATTTTAATGGCTTCTAGTAAAATATAAAAGAAATCATCTTCAATGATGTCCCAGTGCTTCTTAAAAAATTCAATACATAAATGATCAATACCTCAAGCTTTACCATTTGGTAAACTAAAGGTTGTTATTTTGATTTCTTCCACTCTAATTTCTGCTTCAAGAATACTTCAATACAAATATTATAAGATGAGGAATATGCATACAAGAGGCCTAGCAGGATTCCTTGCTAAAAATTTCAAAAGAAAAAATATTTTCTAAAAAAAATTAATAGTTTTAGGATCTTTAATGATGGAATTATGTATATAAAGTGATTTTAATTTAGGTACTTGATCCTTTACTTTTAGAAATTTAAACAATTTCTTACAAGGTTTATCTTTCATTTTGAACCAATGCATGTGAATTTTAGTGAGAGCACTTTTAGCTTCAAAAGTATCCCAATATTATTTAGCACAATGAACTTTAGCCAAGGATTTTTAAGTTTTAAAATCAAAGGGATTCTAGTCTAAAATAATTTGCATTTTTTTTTAAAATTATGCAAGATATTCTTCAACTTGATGCTTAAGGTGAGCAAATAGCTTTCCAAACCATCTAGCATAATTTTTTACCCTACAAGTAGTTCACTACCATGAGTCAATTCAAATAATATGACAAGAAGGGTTTTTTCTACATTCCATAAAGACTTTCGAAAGAATGAAGACTTAATAATATATAGAAAAATACTAATAGAAAAATGATTTGACCAAGTGACATTTATATGCACTTCTACTTTTCTTGTAGGCTTCCAAAAGGAAACATTAGAGATGTAAAATCTATCAAGTCAAAAATAAATTTTATGATTTCCTTATTGATAATTATACCAAGTATAATGTTTTTCATTCAAATGAAATGATAATAAAGTGCTAACATCAAAAGGAAAAAAATTTTCTTTGAAATTGCACTAATCTTATTTTTCTAGAGAAGACATATTAAGAGGAAGACCACCAAGTTTATCTAAATGAATTTTTAATCATATTAAAATCATCTTTAATAATCCAAGGAACTTTAGGCAAAGATAGAAGATATTTTTAAACCTTTGATCAATCTTTTAAATTATTAGGAGCATAAATATTATAAAGTCTCAAGTCACCTTTTTCACTATGACAAATAATTCAAATAACTCTTTCAAGACTATCAAAACTATAATTCAAAACTTTTCTAGTAACATTTTTATTAACAAAAATATTAGTACCTCCTTTATTAAATTCCTAAGTAGCATAAAATATAATGCAATTTTTTAAATTATATTTACAAAAAAATAATATCACACACTTAAATCTTAATTTCTTTCAAGAAAAGAAAATATAAAGATAAATACTGATTTGAAAGATACTTCATAGGAATCTTTACTTGAGACCTGTTAGAAAGGCCCCAAATATTTTATGATAAAACTAACATTGATATGTGGTAGAGGATTTTTCCATCCTTATTTTTTCTAGCTTAACATTTGTCTCAAAATCCATGTCACTCACAAGTAAAAAAGAAATTTTTGATGAAAAAACATTGAGAAGAGTAGTAGAAGTAGAAAAAGAATGAGATACCTTTGGAGCTTTTAAATTGAAAGCAATATTTGTAGTCCTCTTCTTTTTATATTACATTGAGTAAGATTCATCTACATTAGAATTTTATTGATGGTCCCTACTAAGAATTTCTTTTATTCTAAAAAGGAATCCTATTTAGATATTAATATTTTACTAGCACCTTTAGAATTAAAAGGATTAGTAAAAGGTTGAGAACTTATTGAAGAAGATTTCATTTGTGCCTGCTGAAAACTATCATTATTTGCCTTCTTTAAAACTTTTTATCTCTTTTCCTTATGAACGAATTTTTTATAGAGAATAACATAGATTCTAATAACATGGCCTTCATGATGACAATAGCTACAACATCTTTGCAAATTATATATGTAATTTTTTTTAAAAAAACATTGATTATCATCTTTAAGTTTTAATTTTTTCTTATTCTATCATAAATCAATCTCTACAAAATAATGTGTATGTTGCACACCATTTAGTAATGTTTTTGACTTTTAACATTGTGTCAATGCTATCAATAAATTTTCTTTCAACATTTTTAAAAATAAAATCAAGATTTTTTAATTCTATCCAGTAAGAAATTTTAGTGATTTATTGATCAAAATTATTTTTCAAAAGAATATGCATCAAAATTATTTTTCCATTTCCAAGAAATAAAAGGATTATGCTAATCCATAAAAACTTTTAAATTTAGTTATTTATAAACTATTTTAGAATTGGCCAATTCGACAAGCAAAAAAGGTTCCAAAAATAGTGCACATGTGATGAGTGATGAGGTACCCCTATGCCCAACCATATGAATCACAAAGTGTTAATGCACAATTCAGTCAATTCCATGGACTTCGTCATTTCTAGTGCACTAGCCCTCTAGGAAGTGAATCTAGCCTTAAGGTCAATCATCGTCTTACCAATTACACTTGTGACGTTCATGGTATGGTTAATTGTAACTGAGGTATTCAATTTTTATCATTGTTTATGTTTTATAGATCAGTGTTCAAATATGGACAAAAGTAATTTGATTAACTAATCTAAATTAACTAATTTACTAATCATTTAACTAATCCTAACATAAGTATCCATTTTCACTTTCTGTACATGTCCTAAACCCACGTATCCGTTGCTAGGCAACCAAGCGCTACACTACTAGATGTACCAAGCAATAATTCTACTCAGATTACCAAGCAAATACATGTTACCCTCGAAGCAGTCATACTTATGTATTTAATCTATCTAGCTTAATAACCTCATTAACTCAATTGCTAGAAAATATTTGCAAAATAATTAAGAATAATTAACAAATAATTGAAAACATTAAATGCATAAATAAAAGAGCTAATCTATCCAAAGTGTTGCAAGGTTTATCAGAAAGCTCATTTTTATTGCTACACACACTATCATGCTCAGGTACAACAATGCTCGAATAAAGATCTGTACACTCAATGACTCCTGCTGCAGGCACTTAGGGAAAAAATTCTAACTTTCAAATAGAAAAAATGCAAGAGCTTCACTGCTACTAAAATCTAGATTGCCATAAATGCAACTAGAAGGTGTGTATTTATAAGCAATAGATAGACATTGCATCAATAGGGCCTCTTCAACGAGGCCTCATCAACGCAATCGACTATGTCAACAAGGCCTCGTCAATGCAACCAACAAACAATGACTCATCATACCCCCTCAACTAAATGAAAACTTATCCTTGAGTTTTTTGACAAATTTGGGAAGGTATGGGATTATTTATTGACTTTTCATCAACAAAAAAATTGACTAACTTTGACAAAAAATGAAGTGACGGAGTGTACGGATCAACACATTATAAAAATGGTGGTGTTTAGGACACAAAATTGAACACCATGATACAACTCTTTAAAAATTGGACAACATGTTCCTTGATGGTGTAAAGCTTATTAGAGAAGATCAAACAGTCTTAGATGATGGTGGTTCTTAAGGCTCTAAGGGACCCTCATTGACTTCATGCACTGGTAGTGGTTAAGACAACTGCAGTTGTCCTGCTACTGCTACAACTTCACGCAAGAGGCAGAAAGCATCTAGTAGTGCTTTCATTTTTTCCTTCTTACTTCTAGGATCATGCACCATCCACATAGCTTTCCCAATGTGGGTTGGAATGGGCACATCCCAAGGACAAAGGATCATTGGAAATAACTCCTTGACAATGATAAACCAAGTAGTAAACTATTTGCGTTCAATGTCGAACACTTGCACTATGTTCTTCAACTACTAGTAGTCATTCACCCATTTAGCTAGGTCCTTAGTGATGGATTGTTAATCTATGAATTTTCCTTTCAGGACTTCAAGTTTAATGTTAGTAGTCTCAAGCTTTTGCTTGGTGTCCTTGTTGTGTTTGAACTTGGCCTCGTATAGTAGATATGAGCTAGCCACTTGTTTCTCCACTTCTGACCGTGGTCATCCAACTATCAACATTGCCAAGTTTACGTAACATAAATTGGCCAACTCCATATACTCTATCATTTCTTCGATCTACAACTCCTTCAAGTGGATCTCTACTTTTTTGTAGGTATTAATCCCATTAAGGATGGGCTGCCACATCTCTCTTCCTTGCTAAAGTTGCTGGAGGGTTTCATTTACTTTAGCCTTTGCCATCTAGATTTTCTTTTCATTAATTTCCTTTTGCAAGCCAACCTAGTCCCTATAGTGATTTTTCACTCTCTCAAATTTGAAAGCTTCATTCTTCTAGGTGGCAATCTCAATGGTAGACTTTTTTTGCAAGGTGCATATCTCCTTCATTGACAAATTGTGGTTCTTCACAGCTAATTTCCTTAGTTCAATGTTGACCCTAGCAAGCTTCTCCTACTGTTGATGGATGAATTCTTGCATTTGATCTTTTTCAGCATCAACATTTCATAGGTAATGATTTTGCGCAGTTAACACTTCATTATCTTAGCACATCTGATTCAAATCCTTTTTGATTGAGTGTGTTTCAACTTCTACCACAAACTATTTGAAGATGGCCATTACTACTTCCTCCTTAGCCTTTTGAAATCATTCTTGAAGCTATTTGATAGCTTCATCTCTTATCATTGCCAAGCTGAGGATTGTTTTTTCTACAAGTCAGGCACAAAGTTTAGCAACCTTCACTGCCAAGCGTTGATTTTGTTCTTGAGCAATTTCTAGTTGCCCCTCAAAATTATACATTTTTCCCTTGCATTTAGCAGCTCCGATTGGGTTGCAATGATGTTCTCTGAGAGATCAAAGATGTATGGATTCAGTTTCCTAGTTTCTACTAATTGTTCCAATAATTTTTTATGTTGGGCTACATTCAATTTTCTACTAATCATGCATAGACTTTTGCATGTCTTGGAGTGCAAATACATTTGGTACAAAAACCGTAGGTGCATTCAGTGCTTTAGCTACATGATCAGCTACCACCTTTGCCATTGTCTCCTACCCTTGGTGTTGCATCACTAGGACAGTTGCCTCTTCACCTTCCTCCAACCTCACAGAGAAAGTGGTAGCATTCCTAAAGTTTTTTTGGAATAGATTATCTATTGCTAATGACACCATTACCTCTTGAGTGTTGGAATCCAACCTCAAAGGCAACTACATTCTTTAGGCAGAGAAAATGGAACCACCTCTCTCCATCTGGCTAATTTTCTAAGCCACCTCATTAAGGTGACTCATTGTTGCTCGATACATAGATGGATCCACCCCACTCATTCCTACTTGTTGCTCGATACATAGATGGATCCATCCCACTCATTCCTACTTGTTGCTCTTGTTTACTCAAGATTTGTTCTCAGATTTTTCGTAGATGCTCAAGGATTGTGCGAGCCTCCAGTGTTGTCTCTTGAGTGGATGGTGGTGGTGGTAGCTCCTCTTCTTGAGTGGTTGTTGGCATCTTATCCTTCATGATTTTCACCCATGAGGCCAAGGGAGCATGCCTGAGAGTGTCATTTGAAAGGTGAACAATACATGCCCTCTTGCAAAGTTTCCTAATAAGCCACGAAAAGGGTAGAATCTTCCTTCCACGTTCATTCTTCTTGAAGTGCTTTTCAATCTCCAAATAAATTAGTTGTGGAAGGTTAACAAGAAATTTTTCACTTAGAGCGACTCATGCTCGAGCAAAGAAGGTAATCACCTTACTTAGCCTCACCATTGGATTGACGTGATAGGCCATAATCTTGAAATAAATTCACTCCACCGATGTGAGCATGTCATACTCCTTATGGTCCACCTCGTAGCATCGCTGGGTCCATTCCCTTTTTGCCTTGGGATTGCCTTTTGTTGATATTTTTACAAATAATGGTCTAATGTTTGGCAACCCTCGTGCCTATGTAATAGCTTCTACCAAATAGGATGGACCCTGGCCTTTCGCTATTCTAGAATAGATAGGTCTCTCCTTCATGTACCATTCCCCACTGGTTGTGATGATTGGCCACATGGGAAAGGTTTGCAATTATGTTTTGACATCCTCCAGAGCTTTTTCCAAAAAATAGCCCAAAGTTCATCTCTTGAAGAACTGATCTTTGGATTTCTCGAGACTTAATGATGTCTAGGAAGGCTTATGCTAGATAACCTCAAGCCTTGGCATAGGTCCAGGTGCTTCTAATCATTGGGATTATTTGGTAGGCACTTCTTCCTCTAGAATTTGTCAAATAGATTCCACTTCAACTTCCTCATGAAGAGGTCCCATTGCATGGGTCACCTCTTGTTGTTCTTGGCATTATTCCTATTGGTCCCTTCTAACTCTGGGTTATTTCTCCCATCGTTGTGAGGGTTCTCCTTCCTGAAAACGCTTCTGTTTGGGTGCCATCCATAATCACAATAAGACCATGGATTAGCAATCATTGTGTAACCTTAAAAAAATTGGGATATCTTAACTCTTGAGGATAGTTACACTTGGCTAAGTTGTGATTATGTCTAATTTAATTATCTCCATTGTTATTTTTATTTATGTATTGTCATTGATAAATTATCTCGGAGGTTGTTGGAAGGGTTAACTGTTAAAAGAGTTGATATTTTTATGTTGTTAAGGTTGCTAAGCCTTGGGGGAGAGTTAGAAATTTTTTTAAAAAATGTCATCAAAAACCTTAAGATTTGCAACCCCCATGATAAAGATCTTACGTCCAATAAGTAACAGGTCAAAAAATGGAGTGATTTGGACAAATAGTTTAAAAGTTATGAGCTCTGGAAGTTTTTGGGCTATAAAAAAATTGCAAAAATTCCCCATGTGTTATGAGTAAATTGCAAAAATTTCCAAAGTATCTAGTGGTATATATAGTATTTTTGCATTACGTCAACAAGGCCTTGTCGAATTCATTGGTTGTCTCAACGAGGCCTCATCAACGTAGTTGTTAATCATCATTGACTTCTATTAACTTTGGTCAAACTTTCAAAATACAAGGAATTTTTCTATGAAATTGGGATCAAATGAAAGCTTAGAAGACCAAGAATAGTATGAAATCATGAGAAGAGGATGTTGAAGTTCATAAATTTGAAAAAAATGGAGAAAAGTTGATTTAATGGATCAATGCAATGAAAGATTAAGGAGTACTAAGCAATTTACACAATGGAAAATATGAAATATAAGATTGTAGCGATGTCAAAGGTAAGGAACCTTAACTAATCAGGACAAAAGCTATGTAAGTGGATGCTTCCCATAGCAGGCTCATGCCCATTTTTCCCTTACATAACCTCAACTAAGGGGTCCATGGATCCCATAGTCAATTTAATGATCATGACAAGTTAAGGATCAACTCAAAAGAATCCACTCAAGAATCCCAACACATCAGACTAAGACATAGAGCATAACATAGAACTTGATAGTGAGGTGAATTATGGCAACATGGATGATAGAAAAGGTCGAATGAAGTTCCAAATTGAGGTCATAAGAAGTCCCTTGTGGGATTTGTGGTTAAAATGACTCGAGAAGTTCCATCCTCAATCTAGACAAAAACCATCCACTTTCAGTGACTTTGCATCATCACTCTAAGACTGATCCATCTACTTAAGACACAAGAGTGCTTTCACAAAACAACCACCATTCCAAAAAGAGTAGAGAGAAAGGAGGGGCCTTAGCTAGAGGGAACCTTTAGGCATAGGTGCATGTCTTTCAAGTTTCATAACCAATGTTTGTAGCCCTTTTATTTGTCCAAGGGGTGTGCTTTGAATTCTCATTTTTTTTTTTGAAATGGAAACCACACCATGTAAGGAATTATTCATGTCGAAGGGATGTGCTTTGAATTCCCATAATTTTTTTTTGAATGATGGAATCACACCATGCAATGACATTATTTGTCTTCCTATCATTGGGTGGTATGGAATGGTAAGAAGTGCATGAAAAACACTCAAGCACTTAAGTAAGAAGAAGAGAACAAAGAGTATTAAGTCCCCTTAAAGTCACATCCTTTTCAAACCTTTGGATCCTTCTTAATTCCAAAACTACCCAAGTCACCAATTAATTAAAATTTTTTTTAATGAAGAAGGGACCTCAAATTCCCAGAACAAGAAAAACCATAGAGTTCATTAGATGGGTGGATGACATGGTCTCGCTACCTATTCCATGAAAAATAAATCATGTCAAAGTCATCAAACATTAAAATTCAAAAATAAAAACCCAACATCGACAATCACATATTAAGCACAAACCATCATTACCAAACAGCAACAACAACATTGTGTCCTGTGACAATAAAGTAGATTTATTAGTGAAAATGAGAAAATGCCTCACTTAAACAAAAGTAAAAAAAAGGAAACAAAATAAAGTAAAATATATAAGAAAGTGTAAAATAATCAAGAAATTCAAAAGGTACTAAAAATGGTATAAAATTAGAAAAATTCAAAAATCAAAAATGTGAAAAAGAAAAAGGTAGAAAAACTAAGAGGCCATGGTAAAGGTCAAAATAGATAGCCATCTCCCCCATGACTGAGTTGGAGGAAGGAGATCTAAAAAATAGAATGTGGTTGTCCATCTATTGTGGCAGTAGTTACACTGGCTAGTCTTGGTTCTAGAAAAGGTTTGACTTGTTGGATATTGACCACCAACTAATTTTTATTTGGGTTGTCAGGTTTGTAAATTTTCATGGCCCTAGAGGAAAATGTTTGATCAATTATATAAGGTCCCTCTCACAATGTTTGGAATTTTGTCTTTTGGGGTACATGTGTGGGATTCTAGTAAAGAACCTTATCTCCAAGTTGAAGTTGTACTTTCCCAATTCTAAGGTCATGACACCACTTGCTGAATGCCTTATTCACCTCATTCAAGGATAGGACCACTAAGAAATTTTCATCTAGCACATTTAGATTAACCAATATTTCCTTCTATGCTAAACTTAGGTAAAGGTTTAGATCATAAGCCGTTGAGAGTGTATAGAGCTCAGATTGAATTGAAAGTGTTGGAAGTTTCCCATACACTAACACATAGGGAGAATATCCAATAGGAAGTTTCAAAGTTGAACGATAGGCCCAGAGAGCATCGTTAAGTTTTGTACTCTAATCCTTCCTATATTTTCTAATGGTTCGCACTAGTATTTTTGTAGTCTCCTAGTTGGTTACCTCTACTTGACCGATGGCTTGGGGGTGGTAAGGTGTTATTAATTTATGTTCTACCCCCAAGCATTACATTAATTTTCTAAATGTGGCACCTTTGAAATGAGTTCCATTATTAGAATTTAGTGAACGTGGCATGCCAAACCTATTCATGATATTTTCTTATATAAATTTGGTAGTAGTGGATGATTTACAATCAGTAACGGTTGCTACTTCTACCCATTTTTTATAGTAGTCAACTGCTACTATAATATATGCTTTCCTATTAGACATGGGTGTGATGGAAAACATGAAGTCAACGCCACATATGTCAAAAGGCTCTAGTGGTTGAATCCATTGTTGAAGGTCTTCCATGCAAGTGGTCATCCCCCATCACATTGACAATGTTCACAAGACTTGACAAACTAGTGGGCATCCCTAAAGATTGTGGGCCAATAGTATCTTGCCAGCAAGACTTTTATGATCATGCATCTCCCTGCATAGTGGCCTCCGCAAGGTCCTTCATGAGCATCTTGGAGAACACGTAGTCGATCTTCGTCAAGGACACACCAATGAATTAGGCCGTCAACACACACCTTGTAAAGATGTCCATTGATTTCCATGAAATATTTGACCTGATGAAGAAATTTTTTCTTCTTTCTAAAATCCAAGTCCTATGAAATCTCTTGAGTAAGAAGATATGTGAGGATGCCATTATACCATATTGCTTTTTTAGGCATTTGTTCATTTATTACTCCAGTAAAGAGGAGTTCATCTAGAAACTAATTAGAGAGTAAGCTCTCCTCCTCTATGTTATTCCATCTTAAGTGAGAGAGGTGGTCAATGATCACATTCTTGGTCCCTTTTTGATCTACCATAGTAAGATTGAATTCCTATAAGATCACAAGCCACCATATAACATGAGGGCTCACTGTTGGCTTATTCATGAGGAAGAAAATTGCACTATGGTCCATATGTACAAATACCTGATAACCTAGCACATAATGTCTAAACTTTTCCAACACGTATACCACTACCATTAATTCTTTCTCTGTGGTGGTGTAACTCAACTATACCCCACAATGCTTCTACTCACATAGTGGATATAATATGGATGTTTCTTATCATCCAACTACATGAGCACTAATGCCAAAGCATAGTTAGATGCGTTTTTCATAATATAAAATGGTTTGGACCAATATGGTGCTTGTAGGATTGCTGCTTCTATGAGTTTCTCCTTTAATTTTTGGAATGCATGTTCACATCCCTTCATCCAAATGAAAGGTGAATCTTTCTTTGTAAGTTCTACCAATGGCTTTGCAATCTTAGAGAAATTCTCAATAAATCATTGGTAGTAACCAGTGTGTCCACAAAATCACTGAACATCTTTAACGATCTCTAGTTGACATGTTATTCCTTAGATGACCCTTATCTTTTCTGGGTCTACTTTAATTCCTTTCTACAAAATTCAATAACCTAGCACAATGCCTTCTTGGACCATAAGATGGCACTTTTGCCAATTGATTCATAGGTTTGTCTCTACACATCTCTTTAATACTTGCTCAAGTCGATCCAAGGCTTGCTCGAATGTAGCTCCATAGGTGGAGAAGTCATCCATGAAAACTTCAACACCACTACTAATTTTTTGCTGAAAGATACTAAGGACCAAATGTTAAAATTTTGCAGAGCCATTACATAGGCCAAATCTCATCTTATAGTATGCAAAAGTCTCCCAAGGACTCATGAATGTTGTCTTGACCTGGTCTTTTGGCAGATTTGGATTTGGTTGTAGCCACTATGACCATCCAAGAAACTATAATAACAATGCCCAGATATGATATCTAGCACTTGATCTACAAATGGAAAAGGAAAATGATCCTTAAATATTGCCATATTTAACAGCCTAAAGTTAATGCAAACCTACCATTTGCCATCCTTCTTTAGTACTATGATGAGTGAACTAACCCACTCACTATCCACGATTGGACAGATGAACCCCACCTTGAGGAGTTGTTCTATCTCCTCTTTGATGATTTATTTTAATTTAGGGCTTAACCACCTCTACTGCTACCTTTTAGGCTTCATGGTTGAGTCAATGTAGATGTGACGCTGGCATATCCTTGGATCGATTCCTATTAGCTCTGGATATGACCAAGCAAAGGCTATTGACCATTTATTTACCACATTCAACAACTTTTCTTTTTGTTTAGGAGCAAGTTTGGCATTAATAATGACTAGTTTTCCATTCTTTAAAAGTGCATACTTCATATTGGCTAGTAAAGTTTTTAATTCTAAGGACTCCTCCTTAAAGTGATAAAGGATCACCAACTCTCCCCAACAAGTATCATCATATTCATTAGAGAGTTGGGAATGAACTTGTTCAATCTTGTCCATGCCTTCAACATATGCACATGTTAGACTCTCGGTTGGCTTCATACATATTTTGTTGCTATCTGAATCAGCTATCAGCTACTTGGTGTCCTACTACTTTTTGGCTACTGCGTACAAACACCATTGAATGTTAATTTCTTGCACACACTGATTGCATGCCTTAATGTATGTGCTTTTGATTGACCAAATATTTTGCATGCAATTACATCCATTATCATTGTATGTGATGCATGGAATATGCTTCTTCTCTATTTTTCCTAGCTCATTTTCCTTATATATTTCTAAGGATAGGTCCCTTATTCCCATTCGTGCATCGACTGTGCTTAACCAAGCCCTTCCCATAATGATGGGAAAGTCGCTTTTGCAATTGTTCACCTTGATTACTAGAAAATTAGTAGGATAAGACCACCCACAAACTATGGTCACAATGTCCTTTACTAATCCAAAAAGAATAGTAATCGACCAATCTACTAATTCTAAATAGATGTTGCTCTTCGTAAGAGGTGGTAGGTTCCAGGCCTTGTACATATCATGGAAGATGAGGTTAACTCTAGAACTAGAGTCAAGAAAAGCTTTACAGGGCTCTTGTCTAGTAATCTGTAGATAAATGAGTGGACTTGCTAGATCAAATCTTTTTGTAGGAAGGTTTCTTACATTAATCCAGTCAAAAACAACATGAGTTAGCATTACAGTGTGGATACTAGGTAACACTTGGTTTGAAGGACACTCGAAGGTATTCGATGTAGCAGATAAGGGTGCCAAAGATGTAGGATGATCAGCCAGAGTAGGTTGTGAGTGCTAGAGAGGACTGTTGGGCCAAAAGAAAGGTCATTTTCTTGATCAATTATCTGAACCACTTGGTTGAAAAATTAGTTGTGAATGTACAATCCTTGTAGCATTTCATTGTTGCAACTGTGGAGGAATTTCACCCTACATGGAAGGAATAGGAGGTAACTGAGTTGAAGGTGAAGGTGTAGGTGTAGAGGGATGTGGATGATGATAAGGATATAGATATGGATTTTCCCTTGAGTAGATAGTGAAGGTGTTTGGTGGTACTCTAGAGGGTAATAATGATGCTGGAATGATGCATGACTCACTAAACGTCTAGAAGAGATGGGCTACTGAACATAATACCCATATGAATTTGGTTGCCTATAAGGGTACTACTACCTTGGCAGTAGCATTCCCCATGATTTTGGTTGATACCATTGCTAGTACTATTCATACAATTTTGGAGGAGTTCCACTTGGTTAGTAAGCTTGTTGTTGTTGGTGGAACTATCTTAGATTGCCTTGAGGATAAGGTAATCATCTTGGAGCATGCCTATGTGCTAGGAAAGGATTCAATGTGTACACTCCAAACTCTTGCAAGTGTGATACCATGGGGGCAACATCCCTTTGGATGTTCATATTGACAAATTTCACATTAAGTTTCATCATCAAAGTTAGACTCCACAACTTCCTCTACTACAACAGCTTTACCCTTACCTCATTGGTAGGCATGTTCAGTGTCTTTTCACCTCCTACAATTATGATCACTATGTTGTGCTTTGGATTCTTCAACAATCTTTAAAATGATTTAAAAATTTTCATCTAAAGAGTCTCATAACTTGTCAACCTTAGCCAAAATGTCAAAAATTGATTCTTGGATGGGCAAGGTCTTTCTGCTCATCACTTCATCAAGTGATGACTCCTACTCATCACAAAATCGAACCTCTTGTTTTCTAATGGAAGGTTCCCTATTATACTCTTTAGTACTTTCCCTTTTTCATAGCTCACCTTCTTCTTTTACTACATACTTAATTAACCTTTGGATCTAATGAGCTCTCATTTTAGAAAATCTTTCTTGGGCATACACCCCAACGGTTCTCCTTGTTTCTACTCTAAGTCCATTTATGATGTGATGAAGTTGTTTCCTCTAAGAGTAACCATGGCCAAGGCATCAGTGTAGGAGTGAATAGTATCAGCCCATGGTGACATCCAAGGGTTCATGTGCTCCTTGTCTCTAGCCTTGGATTTACCTTCTCAAGTTAGACACTCTAGAGTACATTTGATATTTGTCATTGAATAGTTCTAACATGGTACTCCATATTTGGATAGATTTTTATTCTAAGGACTAGTACCAACTTTCATCTTGCTTAATAAGTGTCCTTGGGAAAAGCTTGAGTTTCTACCACTCATTCTCTATGTTCTATAGAGCATAGGCATCTTGAAAAGCTTGTAGGTATGTCTATAGATCAGAATTGTATCCCCCCTTAAATCCTAGGATATTGTTCATATCTAGGTGCTTGATCTGACTATCTTTCATATGCCTAGTCAAGATTTCATTGCCTTTGCAATGTTAATCATATTAAAAGTCTCTAATAAACTTTCATCATCATCACTGCGTTAATGACATCGATGATGGTTTTTGCCACCCCTTTGATTTCAATGGCCTTCACGATCATTGTTATTTCGTCGATCACCTTCATCATGGTTGTTTCAATGGCAACTTCCATGAGAACCATTAGATGAAGAGGAATTTTTAGAATTGGATGAAGAGGATGAAGAGGAAGGTGGACTACCACTACCACCGCAGTGTCTGCTACCACTCTTACGCTTATTATCATCACAATCCTTAGATCCCTTGTTGTTGTGATGTTTACCTGAGTTCCTACTTTGGCTATTGCTCCTTCTTGATCCCAATTTTTGAATAGTTGATCACAGGGTTAGGTTCACACCCTCACCATTAGTAGCAAGGGTGGAGAATCTTCATGTTGAGAACCTTCCAAGGGAGAATCCTCATTATCCTCTTGATCTAGTATGAAGAAGGGGTTAGTGTGATGTTTCCCCTTTGTAACATCATGGAGTTTCTTCTAACGTTTGTCTCGTTTACATTGTGTTTTAGTGGGATAGTAGTTTCAAGTGTCATATCCATCCACAACGTACTCTTCTTGAAGATCTACTATGCCCAACTTCTTAAGGGTTTTAAACAGCATTCTAGGCATAGATCTATCAAGGGGCAATATGATGTTGCCCTCCATATCACGCCATTTCATTTGTTCATCCTAATGTAGGATGAAGGTGAAATTTGGCACAAACTTATTTGGATGAGTGTATTCCACCTTACATTCTTGTGGGACCAATGGTTTAGTATCTTCGAGCTTGCAAGAAGAAGATATTTTACAAAACAAAATGAAACTGTCAATGTGCTTTTATAATTTTATGTATAGTGGGAATGATATGGACCTTTAGGTTCATACAATGATATTAGTGATATTCACTTAGACCTAAA
>MNCI01017430.1:90641-109161 GCA_015680685.1 Gnetum montanum
TTCTTAGATACTTTCCAACTATATATTTTATTTTATTCTTAGGAATCTATATTTTATGGGTTGTATTAGCTTCTAAATTTCTAATATATATTTTTATATAATTATTGGTGCAACTAGGTAAAAATTTTGTTACACAATATTATCCTATTTTCTTTATACTACTAAACAAAAATTTTTGTTAGTTCGATGATTATTTGTTAATTGGTTAGATCAAGGTTAAATTCAAATCCTTGGTTTCATCATAGTTTTATTAGTTATATATAAGACACTATAGATAAATAATAGGAGTGTTACATTTTACATGCAACTTAGCTTCATTAACATATGTATCGATTCTCACACTGTTATTTCAAAGTAGGTTTCAACTTGTAAACCTACAAGTACAATGTACCAGTGATGCAATCAATGATGAAGAACTAGTCATTGTTCATTCTTCTGCCACATCAAAAAATAACTCTACAACATTGGTTTTGTGTTCTTGAATTTAATGAGGGATATTTTTATTGTCTCTTTGATTTCTCTGGTGTAGCTGCAAATTTTTTGTTTCCCTTAATCCATTAAACAGAATTGTATAAGAGATCTCTTCTTTGCAAAAAATGATACCTAAAAAAAGCCCCCTAATGATACATCCCATACAAACCAATATAAGAGGCTCAATCTAGTACTATTAGATGAACACCAGATGAAGCTGAGTAGTAATAGGAAGTAGCTTGCTTTGCTAACATTGTTGATCAAATTTATTTACTATGCATGCTTATATGTATATCAATTTGTATATTCATAGATATATATATATATAAGTAACCTATAACCCATGCATCATAGTGTTGGATCCAAAAACGCTCTCATTGAGAAAGATCTAGTAAATGTTCATATACATAAGTAACCTACTTTATCTTGTACAACTGCAACATAGTTGAATGTCTTATCACTTTTTTCTAGTAAACTTTTAGATGCATCTATTTATGCCCTCATTGATAATGAGAATACACTCAATCAACCAACCCAATGAAAAATGAAATGGTATAGAAATAACTTCTCTTCCAATAACTCCAAGTAGAAAACCCTTCATACAAAAAACTTATAGAAAAATGGAATCTTATAGAGCTTGAATCGCTTTAAATTAGAAAACAAGAGAGCGATCTTTTTCTTATATAAGTACATAATATAACAATAGTACATATATTATGTATGTGCATAATATATGATGCTTGGCATAGTTGGGAAGCCTGGATTACTTTATAGCTACTTATTGATAATTTCAAATAATCATCCACTTATCAAGTGACTTGGCTATCAAAGAGGTTATGGAAAAGTTGTTAGGTATGCCAAAACATTCATTCTTCTAGTGGTGGCATCGCAATCTTATTGCCACATGTAGGTGCTATCACTCAACTTTAGCGTAGAGAATAAGTTGTTTCTTGAAGTGAAATTGATATCATCCATGCCCCTGAAGAAACTAGAATCAATTTTCATATAATTTTGTACTTATTAACAAATAGAAATGGGTGATTGTACTCATGTATCATGCCTTAAAAACACTAGTGTCTATCAGGTTATCAGTAATGTAGTTCAGCAATCCAAAGGATTTGAGGGTAGTCATATGGCATATACTAATTCCATATTCATAGTTGATGTAGGAATTTACAGTGATGTAAAGGTAAGCTTTCTTCATGGATAATTGTGGATAGCTATATGTAGCCATATTTATGAAGAGCTTTCTTCATGAATAACTTATTATTTTGGACTTTTCTTATGGGGTCATCATTTTTAGGAAGAATGATCTTATTGGAGAGACATATGGATATATATACTAGTTACAAATATAGATACTATGGATATAGCTACCTTATTGGATATAGATACTAGGTTTTACTTGGCATGGGTAAGTCTTAGGTTCCTTAATTCTAAGTAAGTCTTAACAGGTATGGGTTCTAGCTTCTTAGTATAAGGTATAGGCTCTTCTTTCTTGGTATAAGTTAATGTATATATGTTTTTTAAAATAGTTATAGGTTTATCAATAGGATTTCTTAGGTACTTGGTTCTTTTAGGTACTTTTTAAAGGATAATTTGAGGCCTTTCCAATTGGATGCATACGTACCTTGTTGGATACTTATTTCTTGGATATATTTCTTAAATGATACTTGATGAGTTCTGATATCGGACCTCCAATATCAGATACACAATATCGAGGTTGACCAAGCAACATCGAACATGCCATGTTGGAACTTATCTCACTACCTATAAATAAGAGGCAGGCATGCTTGGTCTATATTAGTTTTTTAGTTCCTTAGCTAAATTCTTACAGTTTTTCTATTCTAGAGTTAGAATTATTTCTGAGTGATCACAATAAGAGTCATAAAGTGAACAGATCTTTATTTGAGCATTGTGTACCTGAGCACACCTTGTGTCCAAAAATAAAGATGAACTTTGTGATAAACCTTGCAACATTTAGAATAGCTTAATTATTACATTTCATGTTATTTACTATTATTTAATACTTTCAATAGTTATTCAATGTTATTTCATAGAATTATTAATTGTCAATTACCAATGCATTAGCACACTCAGCATGACCACTTTGAGCATACGTGGAATAGTTGGTAACCCAGTAACGACTAGCATTTGGTAATCCCATTAGTGTTACACTAGTTCAGGATGTATTCAGAAAGTGGAAACGGATGTAGGTGTTAGCACTAGTTAGAGAATAGTTAATTAGTTAAATCAAATTAGTTATTAAATTACCTCATTTCTCTCTTTTAAGCATCTAGAACATAAAACATAAAATAATAAATATCACATACCTCGAGTTTACTTAACCATACAATTGAGCCTTACAAGTAAGCTTGGGAAGACAATAATCACATAACTCATCCTTGTTCTATGTAAGTGTATAAGCACTTAATCCTTGGAGTTTGACTGAATCATGTTTGAATGCTCTTATTTGTATGGTTGGGCGTAGGGGTACCTAGCCGCTCATCATTGGTGACATTGCCAAGGATTTTGTTGTTTGTGCACTAATTAAAACTTAGGAAATTCTTTCATCATTGAAAAAAACCCTTCAAGTTACCTATCCTACAATTACTAAAAAATGTTATCACACATTGAATAACCAATCATGTCTCCTTCTTCTTATGAGAGTGCTTCACCGACTAGGTCTGACACCATGAATAATCAGAGGCAGGGTGCACAAGATCATCCACTAGTGTCCCAATAGTTTTGCATGGTATACGCTCATCCTGATGAGTATGTACCAGATTTTACCTTTATCCTCCACCAGGATGAACAACTACGATGGCGTGATTTATAAGGTAACATAGTGTTACCTCTTGATCGCTCAATCCTAGGCATGCTTCTTCGTGCTCTCACACGAATCAGTATGTAGCACTTACAATCAGAGTATGTTGTGCATGAGCAAGATTTGAGAGATTACCAACCCATAGAGGCACAATGCTAGAGAGATCTACAATAGGAGAGACATTACAAATTCATGAAGGGGAAGTGATCTCAGGATGTCCTGTATGTCCTAAGTGAAAATGAGGGTGGTGAACCTATCCTAGGAGGTTTCCCACAAAACGATGTTCCTCTCGTTGACTTCGGTCAAGGAGTTGTGTATCAGAATCTTCACTCAACTATTCATAACCTAGGTTCTAGTACCAACAGACATAAAGGATCTGGAAAAGGAACACAAATGCATGATAATGATGGACATTTCAATCATAACCACGACAAAGGCTGCGACCATCAAAGAGAAGGTGATAGGCGCCATCATGGTGTCAATCCTCCTTCCTCTTTACCTTTATCATCTCCTTTTCCCTCTCCTTCGAGATCTAAACATAGTCACAAAGGGAAAGACCACGAGGACGATGGTAAGAAAAATAGAGATCATAGACAAAATAGTCAAGAAAGAGGATGAGGGCATTCCAGAGAGACACATCACAAAAGAAGGGAGACTAAGGAATAACATAGGCATCATAAACGTCATAGACAATACGATCACGATGAACCCTTACTCACCACCTAAAATATGTTAGATATAATAGAGGTCATTAGGATTCTAGCAAGGCACCAGAAGAATAGTAGGATCAAAAGACTAGACATGAATAACATCCCATGATTTGAAGGGGGATATAATGCTGATCCTCAAAACCATCTACAAGCATTCCATGATGCATGTGCCTTGAAAAATATAGAAAATGAGTGGGAAAAACTAAATTTGTTTCCATGGACACTGATCAAGGAAGCGGAAAGCTGGTATCAGCCCTTAGAACCAAAATGCATTCGTCGATGGAGTACCATGTTAGAGCTATTCAACGATAAGTATCAAACATACTCCCGAGTGTTCAACCTGCATAAGAAAATCCAAGGATGGAAACAAGGAGGACACGAACCCTTGGATGCTACCATGGATCGATATTATACATTATTACATCATTGCCCTAGCCATGGTTACTCACAAAAGGAACAACTATGCCATCTCGTGGATGGGCTTAGGTAAAAAATGTGAAGAACCCTTGGGACTTATGCCCAAGGAAGGCTATCCGAGCTTAGAACCCATCAAATAAAAATATTGTTGGAGCAAGTTGCCAAGGAGGAAGATGAGTTAAGGAAAAGAAAAAGTACAGAGGAGTACAATAGAGATCATTCCCTCCGAAAGAAGGAAGCTAGGTTTTGTGAAGATGAAGAAAAGTCACCACTCGAAGAGATGGTGAATAGAAAGACTTTGCCCATTCAAAAATTTGCATCAGAAGTATCAAAAAAGCTAGATCAAATGTGGAACTTCCTAGATGAAAAATTTCAAACTTTCATAAAAATAGTAGAGGAGTTTAGAAAACAAAGTAGTGACCAGGAGAGAAGGAAAAAAAAAGAAGCTAAGTATGCACGTAACAAGGGTAAGGGCAAGGTTATTATCATTGAAGAGGTTGTGGATTCAGACTCAGAAAATGATGGTAGATGTGAGATTTGCCAATATAACCATTCAATGGGATGTTATCTAGTAGGGTCACATCTACAAGAGTCTAGGGTGTATGCACTAAACCCACGATTAAACAGACGACAAACACCCCAAAGGTTACCTTATCCTCAAGGTAACCCAAGGTAGTTCCACCAACCCTTGACATATTATCCGAGTGGAGCTCCACCACAATTGAATGAATAGTATCAATAGTGGCAACATCCACAATCATGGGGAATTCCACTACCACGTCAATAGTACCCTTACCGTCAACCTGACCCATATGGGTATTACATTTAGCAGTTGATCTCTCCATGTGACTCTACTAGTCATGTCGCTTTTCAGCCTCACTACCAAACCCTTGAGTATTATAGAACTTCTTCTCCTAGGGGTGATACTCCACATACATACTATCCTTCTCATCAATTTGCACCTCTTCCACCCTCATCTTCATTATCACCTGCTTCAACTATGCAGGGTGAGCTTCCTGCCCAGCCGCAACAACATAATGCTACAAGGGCTATTAATCCTCAACCTACTGTTGGTTCAAACAACCATAGAAAAAGGAGACCTTTCTTTAGAACCAATAGTCCCAACCAAGTTCTTACAACCACAAGTGGCTAATCGTCCAAGTGCTTTGCCATCGTTTGAATATTTGGAGCTTCCTTCGAACCAAAAATCATGCCCAACACATATTTTCATGTTAACACATGCCATCACTAATTGGATAAAAGCTGGTCATCTTCCTAGGAAATTATCTAATCCTGGAAGTCCTCTTATTTATTTACAAATTGCTAGAAATAAGCCCTGTAAAGCTCTTTTAAATTTAGGTTCTGGTGTTAACTTATTCTCTCAAGAAAGGTATAAAGCCTAGAACCTACCTCTACTAAAGAAGAGTAACATTTGCTTAGAGTTGGTTGACTAGTCCATCACTATTCCATTGGGACTAGTTGAGGACATTGTCATCACTATTTGTGGGTGGTCATATCCAGCCAATTTCCTAGTGATCCAAGTCAACAACTATAAGGGGGGCTTCCCAATCATAATGGCAAGAGCATGGCTAAACATGATTGATGTGTGCCTAGCCATACGTGATCTTTCCGTAGAAATATCAAAAGAGAATACATTTGGAAAAATTGAGAAGAAGAAAGTTCCATGCATCGCATACAGTGACATAGGGTGCAACTTCATGCAGAAGTCTTGGATTGTACAATGCTTAAAAATGTTTGCATGCAACTAGTGTGCACAAGTAATAGACATACAAAGATGCCTGTATGCAACAGCCACAAAATAGGAGGGCACCCAATGAATGACAGTTGACCTCGAGAGCAATTCAACTTTATGCATGGAACCAACTGAGAGCTTGGCTGAGCCTATATCGATAGCATGATTGCATTAGAGCAAGTTCACCGTTGACTTCCAAATACTAACACTGAAATTATCAACTAGGAAAAGTTGGAAATCCCTAACAAGTTTAAGCAAGAGCCCCTCGAATTAAAACCATTTCCCACCAGTATGGAGTATACATTTCTCAACAATGGAAAATCAGTAATCATTAATGCTGAGCTCGCTCCTCAACAAAAAGAAAAACTACTAAAGATGGTAAACAAATGGTTAGAAGCCTTTGCTTGGTCATATCCCGAATTAACTAGAATATATCCTAGGATATGCCAACATAGAATCTAAACTAACCCCTCTATGAAGCCTCAACAACAACTACAAAGATGACTAAACCCAAAGCTTAAGCAAGTAGTTAAAGAAGAAACTGAACAACTTCTAAAGACCAGGTTCATCTACCCCATTGCTGACAGTGAATGGGTTAGTCCATTAGTCATTGTGCCTAAAAAAGAAGGTAAATGGAGGGTGTGTATAGACTTTAGGCTATTAAACATGACAACATTTAAAGACCATTTCCCATTGCCATTCATTAACCAAGTCTTGGATACCATTGCAAGGCGTTGTTACTATAGTTTTCTACATGGTTACAGTGGGTACAATCAAATCCAAATAGCACCAGAAGACTAAGCCAAGACTACATTCACAAGTCCTTGGGGAAAATTTGCATATAGGCAGATGTCATTTAGCTTAAGCAATGCCCCAACAACATTTCAATGTTTGGTTCTAAGTATATTTCAGTAACAAATAGGGAATGGTATCAAGGTTTTTATGGATGATCTCTCCACCTATGAAGCGAACTTTGAACAAACATTGGACCAATTAGAGCAAGTATTGAAATAATGTATTGAAACCAACCTAAGGCTCAATTAGTAGAAAAGCCACTTAATGGTCTAAAAGGGCATTGTATTAGGGCATAAAATTTCACAAACATGGATAGAGGTAGATCCTGAAAAAATTAAAGTCATCCAAGGAATCACTCGTCAACTTGAAATTGTAAAAGATATCTAATCATTCTTTGGACATACTAACTATTATAGACATTTCATTGAGAACTTTTCGAAGATTGAAAAATCATTGGTAAAACTAACGAAGAAGGGTGTACCCTTTGAATGGACCAAGAAAAGTGAGCTAGCTTTTGAAACCTCGAAATAGAAACTCATAGAAACACCCATTGTACAAGCTCCTAAGTGGTCCAAACTATTCCATATAATGACTAACGTGTCCAATTTTTCTTTAGAAGCCATACTTACATAGTTAGATGACCAAAAACATCCCTATTACATTCATTGTGCAAGTCGAAGTATTGTTAGTGCACAACTCAACTATACCACAACCGAAAAAGAGTTAATGGTTGTGTTGTTTGCACTAGAAAAATTTAGGCACTATTTATTAGGCTATAAGGTATTTGTACACACAAATCATAGTGTAACTCAGTTCCTTATGAATAAACCAACAATGAGCTCTCAAGTCATATGATGGCTGGTGATCTTGCAAGAGTTTGATATCACGATAGTAGATCGTAAAGGCATCGAGAATGTTGTTGCTGATCATTTGTCTTGATTGTGATGGGATAACAAAGAGGAAAAATACCCAATTTCTGATCACTTCCCTGATGAACTCCTCTTTCAAGTGTAATAAACAATCAATCACCCACAGATACAAACTGGTATAGTAGCATTCTTACTTATCTTCTCATGCAAGAAAAACCACAAGGGCTAGATGTTAAAAAGAAACAACAATTTCTCCACCAAGTCAAACACTTCATGGAAATCAATGGGTACCTTTACAAGGTATGTCCCAATGGCTTGGTTCAATGGTGTGTTCCCGATGTAGATCAATTGTGAGTTCTCTAAGATGCTCATGAGGGCCCTTATAGGGGTCATCACACTAGGAGGTGAACAGCCATTAAATTCTTCAAACCAAGGAAAGATTCAAATGGATTGAAAAGGGTGTGACTTCAAGGGGATTTGACACATTTGTGCTGGCTATTCTCTTGGGTACTTGGATATTTTTCATAGGATTTCTGCCATTCTGCTGTCGACTAATATCAAGAAGTTGAATGAATTAAATAAGTCTTTGCATGATGTGGTTCTCACACAAAAAACAAAACAAAAATATTGGGAACTCAAAGCACACCCCTTAGACACAATAAAGGAATATGCACTACAAGCACTAGTTATGGCATTGGAAAGACATGTTACCCATGCTTGAAGGTTCCCTCTAACTAAGGCCCTTCCTCACTTCCTACTTCTCTATTCTTCTCCTTTTGGAATGGTGGTTTCTTTTTGTAATCATTCTCATTGCTTCAAGAGGATGGGTTGGCCAAGTGTGTTGATGCGAGGTCACTAGATGTGGTTAGTTTTAATCTAAATTTTGCTAAATTTTCTTAAGTCACTGTAGCCACATAATACACAAGGGATTTTACACAACCTTGATTTTGGGATTCCATTCCATTCTCTCTTCTCCTTCCATATTGCTTTTCATATTCCACCTCATTGTCGATTTATAATTAGTCTATATCTTGGTTGACACATTGATATTCTTTAGTAAGTTCTTGTGGATGACTTCTTAACTATTTCTTCCATATGTCATCCCTAGAGCCTACAGACTCTTTGGTTTGTGGGTTTGTTAGGGTATAAAGGGCATGAGCCTACTTTGGGGAGGACCCACTAGAATTCCTTTGTGGTACAATTGTTAAGTTCTTTTCACTTAAACATTTCTTGAAATCAACTATTTCTTGTTTCACCTCATCCATGACATCCATTTTTTTTTGTTTTATTGGCTTCACTGTTGTTATTTCTCTAATCTTCCTTGTTCCTTCGTTTTCCATCCTATTGCTACCAAAGGTTCGCTCTTAGTCGTGGGGGCCTATTGCAAATTTTTCCATTACTTATCTCACCCCTACACCTTAGGTAGTTATCACTTACAAATCTCTAACCTAGTATCTACCATACCCACAACCTAGCCAATGTGCTTCATATCAAGGCAATGTATCAACTACATTATATCTTATCTATCCTTGCCAATTCGTGATTATGTTGTGTGTGCAGATGGTGATCACATGAACAATGAACTAAGATAGGAGGGAGCACTTAGGATGGACTGGAGCAAGATCATTTACGCAAGGAATAAGCTTGGACATGTGGCCATGGATGAACAATGGTGTGCACATTCTTGACATTGGCAGCAACACGCCTCATTTTCTTTTTCCTCTCTCTCTTCAAGCTGTCAATCGAGGGTCTAAATGTCATCTATGTATAGTGTTCACCACAATGGTTATGAACACCAATGTTGTAATACGTTTGTCGATCTATTCACCAAGCACTTTGAGTCTGTCATTCCATGTCACTGTTAGTGTTGTTTAGTCAATAATTCCATACCTTACCAATATTTTGTAAGGAACTCGAGGGTGAGTTTTTACTTAGTCATGGGGGTATGATGAGTTTCGATATTGAACCCCTAATATCAAGGTCAAACAAGCGACATCAAACATGCAATGTTGGAACCTGTCTTGCTGCCTATAAATAAAAGGTGGGTGCACTTTGTCTATATTAGTTTTTCAGTTCCTTAGCCAAATTCTTACATTTTTTCTATTCTAGAGTTAGAATTATTTCTGAGTGCCTGCAATAGGAGTCATAAAGTGAATGAATCTTTATTTGAGCATTGTGTACTTGAGCACACCTTATGTCCAAAAATAAAGACACTTTGTGATAAAACTTGCAACATTTAGAATAGCTTAATTATTGCATTTCATGTTATTTACTATTATTTAACACTTTCAATAGTTATTCAATGTTATTTCATAGAATTACTAATTGTCCATTACCAATGCATTAGCACACTCAGCACGACCACTTTGAGCATACGTGGAACACCTAGTAACCTAGTAATGACTAGCATTTGGTAATCCCAATAGTGTTACACTAGTTTAAGATGTGTCTGGAAAGTGGCAACAGATGCTAGTGTTAGGACTAGTTAGAAAATAGTTAATTAGTTAAATCAAATTAGTGATTAAATTGCCTCATTTCTCTCTTTTAAGCATCAAGAACATAAAACATAAAATAATAAAAATCACATACCTTGAGTTTACTTAACCATAAAATTGAGCCTTACAAGTAAGCTTGGAAAGACAATGATTGCATAACTTATTCTTATTCTATGTAAGCGCATAAGCACTTAATCCTTGGAGTTCAACCAGATCGTGCATGAACGCTCATATTTGTATGGTTGGGCGTAGGGGTACCTAACTGCTCATCAATACTTTTAGATATTGGATATTATATATTGTTATTAGATCATTTGTTTAATAGGGACCCATGTAAGGCCTCTAGACCTATAGTAGAAGACCTATAGTAGAAGACCTTTATTCATGGATACTTTTCTTTTAGAATATAGAGACTAGATATATAAACTATGATTCTTGGGTAATCTATATAGATGCTTCTAGCTACAATCCTATTCATTATTTTCTTCATCATTTTATTTAGACATAAGAGAAAGCCCATAGCACTAGCACTAGCTCTGACAAAAATGCAAGAAGGATGTATAGTTTATATGGGATCTTGTAGAATAGGATTGATTCTACAAGTGATTCAGTACAAATAAATGAATTTCAAACAAAAGGATTAGAACTCAAGAATATGATAAGTAACACTAAAATTACATAACATAATATTGAACCCAAAATCTCTCTCCTAATACCACTAGTACAAAAAGAGTAAATCATGGTTTCAAAAAGTAACATCATTATCAAAGCTTAGAAGGTCCATAAGGTATGTACTTCCTTGGTAGGTATTTTAGGATAAGAAAGGTAGGCCTTATTTTTAAAGGTATAAAACATATAGATACAAGATACAGATAGAGACTCTTATCTTCTATACTAGTTATGGGTAGAGATGCTTATTTCCTGGGCACTCACCTAAGACTAGGATACTTTGATTAATGGACACTATTTCAATGAAGAGTCTCCAAGGTATGGGTATACATACAAGTTCGTATATGATTTTATTATATTTAAATATAATATTACCATCTTTTAACTCTAAAAAAATTTTAATCATTAGTGTTTATTTTCAAAGACAATTTGCTTGACATATGGCATATGGAAATTTTGTTACAAATTTTTACAATGTTGGTGATGTATCTTGTGGGTAAACTATAATAAATTCTAGCAGTAGAACATACTAACGATGTATAATTTGGGCATTGTAGCTAATAATCTTATGTAATGCCAAGGTAAAAAGGGTAAGAATTATGTTCTCATTCCATCTCCCATTTTTTATCATTTTTGAAAAGATTGAAACTAAAACTAATACTACAATTTATTATATTCGGAGCCCCAAAGAATTTATTGCCCAAACACTACATTTGTACCATGAAAGTTAACTAGATTAATTATATATTTAATTTTGCTGAGAAAATCTTACAAAAATGAAGTTGAAATTTAGTTCATCTATTATATTAAAAATTATCCAAGTTTCCATTTCAACAAATTCTATGTATTCTATAACAATTTTGTTCAAATCGGTCTAATTGTATGATGAGAAGATTACTAATTCCAAATTTGGTACTGAATCTTATGCTATAAAATATTTTGAATTTTCGTTGATTATTGTTTCCATACATATTCCTATGTCCTTCCAAATTTTATCCTTATGCATTGTAGTAAGAAGACATAAGCATAGAAGCCATAGATTACTTGGAATAAATATGCTTCTTCTCAGAATGTTATGGATGAAATATTATTTAGCATTATAGATAAGCTCTTCCTCTAGTGTTATGGATGAGAAATTATCTAGTGTTACTAATAATATCTTCTTGAAATGTTATAGAAAAAATAGTATTTAGTGTTATTAATCTATGATTGATAGTTGGCCCTTCAGGCAAAAATATCAACTCAAAGTGACTCACTAACATTGGATGACAAACACTTAATGTAAAAACATATCAGCAAGGTGTCCCAAAAAAGTACCCATAGGACAAGATCATATAGACTTTTAGCTACAATATCATACTTTATCTCAAATGTTTACTTTGAGGTTAACTAAGAAAAAGGTAATACTAATCCTTTGAGTTAAACAACCTACATGTGCATTCCTATCCAAGAAGTTGATGAGTGGTTGGGTATTCCAACACTCAACCATAAAAGTCACAAGTGTTCACAATGTAAGTATACTAGTACTTGATGTTTAGTTCATGATTGTTGTCTTCTTACTTAGAGTTAACGAGGTACAAACTGTATTGTTGAACTATTAGTGAGGTATATGATATGTTGACGTTGTTCGACTTGAATTATGTTAAGAGCCAACATGGCAAAGATGGTTATGGTTTCTAAGTCTAAGTGTAACAAAAATATAAATCTATTCTAGCCTATGGTGATAAGTAACTATTCCTAGTTTTTGGTACATGTCCTAGGCTCATGTGATTGTTATTGAAATTACTAAGTAACTTCACTATTAAGTGAATCAAGCAAATCCACTATTGGATTACCAAATAGTTACACTTTATGCTCAAAACTAGTTGCACTTATTTCACCTTATTAAGTAACACTGGAAAAATAGAGTACTTATAAAATGTAAAAAACTTAATAAAAGTAAACATGATGGAAAGTAAAATGAAGCTAAGTGAGATGTTGTAATGATGAAAAACAATATTGATCTTTATTTTCATTCATGAATTGCATCCAAGAATAATCCAGTTAAATAATGATTTCATAAAATTGTTGATCACCACACTGTACCATTCACTCTAACTCTAACTTTCAATTACAAAAAAAAACTACAAGAATTTTGCTAAGTGTTGGTAAAAAGTCATTTTTTCAATGTGAAAATGGATTGGTATTTATAGGAATGACCATGGCTCACTACATCACATCTATGATGACATATGCAAAGCTACAATATTGTAGCTTTTCAAATAAAAGGGTGTTATCATATCACCATGACTAATCAAAAACTTTTCCTTGAGTTAAAAAAAAAGGAGGATAGAGTTTCTTAAAAAATTTATGAGGCTATATACAAACTTCTACATTATGACTTATATACATGCTTGACTCTAACATGAATGCCGCATTGTGGTTCGAGTGGTGTTTAAAAAAATATCATGCATCGCATCATTAACACATATGATAGAACAAATTAAAATAAAACAAAACAAGCAAAGCTCAATGCAATCTTCAAGTTCTAGGAAATGGTGGCTACTTCATCAACTTCTTTCCTTTATCATTAGGGTTCTAAATTTGGTATCTATTTTGTAGTCTCAACAACTTATCTTCTTCTGATTTGGGATCATGTATTGTCCAAGTGAATTCAAAAATGTTTTCTGAGTCAGTACTTCCCATAAACATGCTAATTATGGGAACATCTTATTGGCTTTCACATACGAAGCATCAAACTATCTTCATTCCTCTTCAAAAACTCTCACTATTTTTCTTAATCCTTGGTAATCAGTCATTCTCCTTGTCAAGTTTATTCCTACATCCTTTTGATCTTGATAGCTAACTTTGACTACTTGGAGTTCAAAGTTTGCAATGTGAAGTTTTTATTACACATCGTTTTTATCTACAAACTTCTTTTCATATAATGTGTAGACTGTGCCCAATTTTTTCTCAAGTTTTTTTCTAGGCCTACATGTTGTTAACATGGCTAGGTTAGCATATTGAAGATTTTATTACGCCATGTACTCTATCAAGTCCTCTATTTATAGGTCTTTGCTTTTGATCTCAACTTAGTGCACATGGGCAAGACTATCCAAGATAGGCTTCCAATCAGGTGCTTGTGTTATGATGGACCTAATCTTGGCTTTAGCCATCTAGATCTCCTTCTCATTCATCTATTTGTACATGCCCACCTGATCTTGAAAGTGCTCTTTCAATCATTCATGCTTTTTGTTTGCATTTTTCCACATGCTAACTTCTATAGATAACTTTTACCATATTATGTGGACTTCTTCCATTGATAAAGTTCTATTTTCTCTAACCAACTTTTTAATGTCCAAGTTAACTCATGAAAATTGCACTTTGAGTTGATGAATGCCTTCTTCTAGTACATTTTTTATTTCTTGATGTTAGTTAACCTTACATTTTCTAGAGCAATCTTTTTATTTTCTTCCTCTCAGGCAATTAAGGCTTCGGCATGGACATAGTTTGAGCATCTGCCACTGAAGCATTCCATATTGCCTTTGCTTTTTCCATCTCCATTTCAGCTTACTTGGTCATTAATTAGTCCATTTTTTTATTCTAGAACTATTCTAGTTGATCAGGCACAATATATCATGTAGGGTCCTACCTTCTACTCTTTGTGTGGCTAATTTTTCTTATAGCCTCTGCACCTCACTTTCAACATGTTGTACTTTGGTTTCAGCCATGACCAACTTGTACTTGCTTTAAATTAATTCTGATTATGCTGCAATAATATTGCTTAGGATATCAAAAAGGTTTTGCATTACTTGTTCAGTCTACAATAACCAGTCCAATACATTTTCATGCTCTTCTAGGGCCATGGACATCCTAGCTATGGTTTCTACATCTATTACTCTAGTAAGATCTGTCAATTGCACAATGGAAACATTGAATGACTATTTGATATGATCGATGATAACTTTTGTTGCTCCTACTACATTCTAATGTTACATTAATGCAACTGTGGCTACTTCTTTTATTTCAAACATCACTTGGAAGGATGTAACATTCCTAGATATCTATTGTGCATAGTCTTCATCTTCTCCTACATACAATGAAATTTGACCACTTCTGGGTCCTATTGATATAGTAGGCTTGTTTAGATTATTCCTTACTTGATACATACTTGAGATTTCTCTACTTTCCCAACTTAGTATTTCAACAATTTGTTATAGATGGCTCATCGAGGGTCTATAGTCTTATTATGCTAGAGGAGCACTTGGACCTAGTCTATTAGCTACTAATGTTGATCCATTGGGCCATGCTTACTTTGTTCCTGTGGTTGGAACATTTCTTGCTAGTGTAGATCCTACTACTCCTTCAATACATAGTAGTTTCTCCACTTGGTCTTTCTTTATGATACTAACCTAGAGATTTTATCATAAGATGCAGTATGGGCTTTATGTAGTACATCATTGGTATAATCTAGAATCTTGGCTTGTCAACACAGTTTTTTGATAAGGCAATAAAATGGTAGAGTGATTTTTCCTATCTTCTTTCCTCAAATCTTCTTTGAATTTCCAAGAATAATAGATAAGTCATGTTACCTTGGAATTTCCCCATAAGAATGATGCTTCCTCTAATAGCATAGGTGAAAATTCTATTTGATCTTTTTATTGGGAAGAGATGGCAGGTCCCAATTTTTAAGTAGATCTTTTCAGCTATGGACAGTTTGTTTTATTCTATTTCACTTATTCCATAGGCCCTTTGTAGCCATAGCTTCCTAGCCTCTATGTCAAACCTTGTAAATATTTGGATGATGTTGGCTTCGACATTGGGAAGGTTTAGTACCTTTACTATTACTTCAATACAGTATGGCACTATGGTTCCCTCTATCTTGATTATAGCATTATCTTGCTTATTCTTCCAACATTGATACACTTCTCTTAAGTATTAATCACCATTGCATGAGAGTGTGGGTCATAGAGGGGAGGCTTGAAGTTGTAATGAACATTAGTAAGGCCAAACTTCATGAATAGTTCAAACTTTAATTCCATTATAATAGTGGACATGATGGACTTCTTTTAGATTTCTTGGAAACACTCATTGGAAAGCATGAGGCATAGTCCTTAGAGTAAGTAACGCATCAGCTTCTACCTATGTGAATTTCCTTGTTGCAAGTATTGACTAATGGATGTTGTAAGATTAGGCCTTTTACTCTACAAGTGAACTTTGTTCTCTAGCTTGTCCTCTTCCTCTAGGTCTCTTTCCTCTTAGTTGTGATAGTTCTTCTACTACGAGTCTCTTAGTAAGAATCTATAATCATGATGAATTCTTTATGATTATGCTAGAATTTCATAAAAAATTTTAACTATTCTTAATTCTTTCTTGAATTCTTGAATTTGATCAAAATCAATTCATACTATCATGTTTTAGTTTTTATTAGGACTACAAAGTTAGAAAAAATTTGTAAAAACCATTAATTATCAAATTTTTTAATGTTTACAAACATTTTTATGCTTCATTACTTGTCACAACTGCTAATTTCATATTAAAATGTGTTTGAATGGTTATTTCAAAAGAATTGTTAAGTTTATTAGCTCTTGTTGGTTTAAAATTTGATTACTCCTTATTGTTCTTACACTTTCTTATTCTTTCATTCATTAGAAAAAATATAATGCAATTCACACAACCATGCACAGTACTCTTCGCAAAAACTAAGTTGGTCACTCCATGAGGAATAGGAAATGACAATGGCTCAAATTAAAGTTACGATGAGGAAGATATGGCTCTTGGAAGTTCCAGGGTTAAAAAAATAATATGAACTCCCTAGGCATTAAATGAGAGAATAGAAAAAATGGCTAACTTGCACATATATATAGTTTTTATAAGCAAACATCATAGATATGATATCATGGATGCAATATCACAACGGTTGATACATTGTATCTATCATATCACTATCAAAAATTTCAATATCTTGTGCATTTTTTGCTGGAGAAATTAGAAAAATTGGATAGCATGGAAGATATAGAGATGGTTCAAATGGTTCTTGATCATAGGTGATGCTCAAATTACAAGAATTTTATCATTGAAGGTGTTTGAGATGGTTGTAGGAGATGGTTGATCAAAATTTCTAAATATATGATTAAAGATGAGTATATAGGAAAGATAACAATGATTTTATGAGTGTTCTAGAGGCACAAGATGATGTGGAATTGGTCATCAAGTATGAAGCACAATAGTTATACAAGTGGGTCCTCCCCAAAGCAAGCTCTTGTCCTTAGTGCCCTTGTATTAACACACCTATAAGTGTCTGTAGGCACTGAAGGAGTTGAATGTAAAACATACTTGTTTTCTAAAAACACACATGTTAGTATCACCTCAACTAGAAAATAACACTATATTACACAAAATCATTAAATTATGGCTGTATATAATAGTAAGGTGGAATGGAAGTAGAAATGATTGTAGGAAATGGAATGTGACATGTGTTACCATAGGCGTAATGAATTCTATGTCTGATTCATGTTTAAAATGATCATTAGTCTTTTCATCCAAAATTCAAGCCAAGTCCATACTACTTACCAATAATATCACATTATATCATCTCAATGCTTACTAGCATAACTCTATCACAACTACAAGAGATATTAACATTTGGTGATGTAGTTCAAGGAAGTACTTTATTAGTAACATAGTTTATTATGAAGGAGACTAGGCCATTGGATAGAGCAGTGCCTTTAGACATGGGTAACATGTCTTTCTAGCCTTATAACTAATGTGAGTCCAAGAAACCTTGAAATTTCTGAGAAGTCACCTACCTTTAGGCATAGGTAACATGTCTTTCCAGTAGAACCTTGAGAAATTTTTATTCTATGTATTTAATAGAGTATTATTATGTTAACCTTACCATAGGATTACCTTCAAGCATGGGTATAATGTCTTTCTAGTGACATGGTAAGGTAGCACTTATTTTATAATATACTTTCATTTTTTATTAGAATTTAAGTAAATAATATAATTTAACAATAGAACAAGACTTACAACAATAACCTTAGAGAATCCACAAGTTTCCTTGATGTCACATCCTATTCATTCCCACTTCGATCTTCACTTTTCTATCTAGGCATAATGATCACAAGTTTATTTTAGTTTTATTGTGAAAAGAATATCATTATGTTCATGATAAGAACCTCTTATTATTGGAAATGAGTAGATGGATGATGTGGTCTCACTATATATATAATCAGTCCTTTAATAATTTGATAATATATGGTAAAATTCTCATTCTTTCAACTACATCTTGTTTTATATCTTTACAATTTATTAGAAAAATCAACAAAAATATGTACATGAAGAATAGTAAAAATTGTTAAAGAATAGAGAATAGGTAGTGATGAGACGCAATTCGCATGAGCCACAATATCACATCCCATGCGATATCGCGTCATCCCCTGCGATGTCGCGTACGCGATATCGCGGTCCGCCACCAAATCTATAAATAAGAGGTGGCACTCCCCTTATTTCCCATCCTAAGCTAGAAGTAG
>MNCI01017430.1:109166-137949 GCA_015680685.1 Gnetum montanum
GATGCTGATGCTAGTTAATTTAGACTTATTTTATTAGTTAGATTTAGTTAGTTCCTCAACCCTTCACCTCGATAGCATAGGAGAAAAACATAAAAGATATAAAATCATATACCTTGGACTTACTTAACCATACACTGTGACAAACACAAGTAAGTCTGGGAAGACAACGAATGATTAACCCCAAGTGTTCCATGGGGCATGTAGGCATTTATTCTGCAGAGTTCGACTGGATCACGTGTGCTACGCTCATTTCATATGGTTGAGTGTAGGGGTACCTCACCACTCATCAGGTAGGAAAGGTAAAACCTATAAAGAATTTGAAAGATATTAAAGAATGAAAATCTATTTAAAAATGGGAAAAGTATAAAAGGATGGGAAAGATATTAAAGAATGTAAAAATTGATAAAAAAAATGTGGAAAGTATAAAAGAAATTGTAAGCCAACAAATTATAAAATAAAAAAGTTGAAATGCACTTATCAATTCCTAATTCAAGATAAAGTACCTCCTCCATGACTGAATTCATGGGTGAGTGTTCGAAAAATGGACCCTAGATCCCTAGGATCATACACTTCTAGGTTTCTTGTTTATCATTCTTAGTGACTTAGATTTTTTTTTATTATCCCATGTGACATTGATGAAAATCAAATTTTGATCATTAAGAGATATATATCTTGTTGGACTAGATTATATTCTTATTTTAGATGATCCAAATATGTTTTCTTGTTTATTCTTAATTTTAGGTTTTAACTCTCCATGTTTACTACTTGTTACTGGTGTATGATCATGGTATAGGATATCCTTTTGTAAGTTCTCGATTTGGGTCATTTTCTTAGGGTAGGAGTTGATAAGTATGTTAGATGTTTCCATGCATATTTTGGATAGTTTCATGGTTTCATTTCATAACCAGTTTATGTGTTTTGGTTTAGTGGACATTATTTCTTTTTGTATACACACTTCTTTTTCACATTTGTTGTGGGTTGGAGTAAGAATCATGTTAACATTTTGAACTTTCAATCCACAACTACATCCTTCTTCTTCATTATAAGTAATACATAGAATTCTGCATTTGTAAGGTTCTATGCTCATCTTTCTTAGAAATTTCCAAGGATAAGTCTCTCATTCCTAGCTTAGCATCAATTGTGCTAAGCCATGCTCTCCACATACTGATCAAAAAGTCCCTATTATTATTCTTCACATTGATCAAAAGAAAATATACTAGATAAGACCACCCATTGATAGCGGTTGCCATATCTTCTATCTATTCCAAAGGAATGGTAACTAATTGGTTTGTAAGCTCTATTCTTATGTTTTACTTCTTTAATGCTGGTAGGTTCCATGACATGTATGTTTCTTAAGACATCAAGTTAACTCCAAAACTTGAATCTATTTGAGCTTCACATGGTGAATTTCTAGCAATTTGCAAATAGATCAAGGGATTTATAGGATCTATTCTTTTCTTATGAAGAGTTACTACTTTTATCCAGTCTTATATTGTATTAGTTAGCATAATAGGTATAAGTTTCTAATTTGATTTTTGTGGAAGCATGATGATTGTAGGAAGATTTGTTATAGAAGGAACATGATTGGATGCATTCCTACCTATACTAGCCTTTTCTAGACTTATCCTAAAAAAAGGACATTCCCTAGATTCACCTTTAGTATTACTGGTATGATCCTTTTTCTCTATATATTCACTACCCTAGTAACACTCCTCTTTTTTTATGGTTGTGTTGGAAATTCTCCTTGCATGACTAGTGGTAGTACCAATATTAGAGTATTGGGAGTTTGGAATGAGGAACCAGCTACTAGTCTGAGTGTGTAAGAATTTGGATCCATGCATGAGGTACTAAGCCTATGGTACTCTAGTAGATAATAAGGAGAGGAAGCATGGATAGAAGTGTTTCCAAGGGAGATTAAACATTGGATGTAGTATCCATAAAGATCAGGTTGCCTATATGGATACTATTACCTTGGTGGTGGCATTTCCCATAGTTGTCATTGTTGTCATTGCTATTAATATTGTTGTTATAGTTAAGGATAAGCCCTACTTCAATAGTACAATTGTTAGTAGGGCTATCAAAAATTACCTTGTGAATAAGATAATCATCTAGGCATTTGTTTTTCTAACAAACTTTGAATTAAGTACATATGTCCCAGACTCTTATAAGTGGACCATAATAGGGCAACATCCATTAGGATGTTCATATTGGCACACTTTACATCCTTCATTGTCTTCTGAACTAGAGTCCATTATTTCCTCTACTGTAGCAACTTTTCCTTTCTACTTGTAGCTTTCACATCCATTGTCTCTTCTCTTATTCTTGTCCTTGCTTCTATTTAGGTTTGTTCAATCTTTTCCTCTACTATCTTCAGTGCTATAGCAAATGTTTCATCTATAGAATTCCACATTTTCTCTACCTTTTTTGCAATGTCATTAAGTAATTTTTGAATTAGTAGAGTCTTTCACTGGATTATGTCTTCCAAGGTTTCTTCTCCTTATGATTCACATATTTTTACATCCATTTTTCTTATTGTTGGATCTCTATTATACTCTTCTGCTAATTCTCTTTTCCTTAACTCTCCTTTCTCTTTTGCCACTTGTTCTAGGAGTCTTTGAATATAATGAGCTATCAATTCTAGATAATCTACCTTGGGCATATACCCCAACGGTTTCCCTAGTCTTATTTCTTAACCCATTGATGATATATTGGAGTTGTTCCCTTTGAGAAAATCCATTACCTAGGCACCTATGCAATAGAGAATGGTACCTGCTCATTAGTGCATCAAGAAATTCATGTATCCCTTCTTTTCACCCTTGGATCTATTTTCTCAACATGGACACTCTGGAGTAGGTTTGATACTTGTCATTAAAGAGTTATAGCATGGAATTTCATCTTTGAATTAATTCTAGTTCTAAGGATTTATACCCACTTTCTACTTCCTTTATGAGTGTCCGTGGAAACAACTTTAATTTCTACTAATGGTTTTCTATGTTTTGTAAGACATTAGCATCGTCAAAGGCTTGGAGATGGTGTTTTGGATCTGCATTATATCCACCTTTAAATTTTGGAATGTTATTAATGTCTAGTTACTTGATTGCACTATCCCTTACATGCCTAGTAGTAATGTACACTGCCTCCCTAATGTTAATCATGTTGCAAGTGGCCAATAAGAGTTCATCATAATCATTGAGTTCACAAGCTCTATTGTAGTGATGATCCCTCCAATGCTCATGATGCTCTCTCTCCTCATGCTTGATCCTTTCTCTTCACTCTCATAGTTATCTTTGTCTTCATCAGGGTGCCTTCTTCTGTATTCATTTCTTTCATGATCTTTCCTTCTCTCCCCCTCACGATCCCTCAGTCTTCATTCTCCCTTGCCAAAATCTATAAACGAATGTGATGGAGAAGATGAAGGATTTGGAGAATGGTGTTAACTAATTCTTCTTTTATTACTCCTTGATTCCTCTCCTTTAGATTCAGTGGAGGTCTTAGGCCTTAAGTTCCTCTTGAGTCTGGAGTCATCCTCATTTCTTCTGCGTGTTTCTGCAAGACCTAAATGCAATTTTATCTTGACAAGATCTTCGATATGAATGATTGGAATTTGGGAATGAGATCCATGAGCTTGATAAAATTTCTCAATTTGAAATATGACATCTTCCTTTTCTTCTCAGATAACTATCTATGGTACCTTCTTCCCTTTGTCTTGTTCATACTGTTCCTCCTTAATGGATTTCCTTCTTGCCTAAGCCTTCATTGGCTAGTATGGCCTAGTTATGTGTTTGATGATGTGGTATCCTTCTTGTACATGGTCGCGGTTTGACCTCATAAGGATTGCTTGGAGTATGGACAATGTTGAATGTTCAAGTGGTAAGACAATATTACCCTATAGATCTCTTCATCTAAGTTGTTCATCCTAGTGAGAAGTAATTGTAAAGTTAGGATAATAAGGATCAATGTGAGTATAGGGAATCTTGGTTTGCATGGTGCACTCCAATATTCTTCATTATAATCCTTGTCATATATTACATTAAATTCAATAGTAGGTAGAAATTTTTCCTTAATTGTAGAAGCCATGTTAAGTGTTTGACACTTAAGTGTATACTTTTGAGAAAATTATTCTAAGTATGAAAAATGTACTTTGTGGTGCTTCATAAAATTAACTAACTAGCAAACATTAATACATCTGTGAAAATGGCACCAATGATAAGCGGATGGGTATTCCAACACTTAACCATAGAAGTCATAAGTGTTCACTCATGACCAAATGGTAATCCATGGATGAACAATGTAAGCATACTAGTAGTTAATATTCAATTCATGATTGTTGTCTTCTCACTTAGAGTTAGTGAAGTATAAATTATATGATCCAACTCTTAATGAGGTAAATGATATCTTGATATTGTTCGGCTTGAATTACACTAAGTGTCAACATGGTAAAGATGATTATGCTTTCTAAGTGTAACATAAATGTAAATCTATTCTAGTATATGGTGATAAGTAACCATTCTTAGTTTTCCATACACATCCTAGGTTGATGCAACTATTACTAGGATTACCAAGGAACTTCACTAGTGAGTGAATTAAGCAAAGCCACTGCTAGGTTACCAAACAGTTTCACTTTACGCTCAAAATTAATAGTACTTATTCTGCCTTACTACGTAACATTCGAAAAGTAAAGTACTTAGAAAATGTAAATGACTTAATAAAAGTAAACATGATTTAAAGTGATAAATCAAGTTTTTACATGGCTACAATATCAAGAATCCAATATCAGAGTCGTAATATCAGATCCCCAAAATCAAGGCACAAGCTACAATTTTGAACATATGATATTATGGACATGTGCAAGCCTATGAATACAACACTTAGGTGCATGGTCCAAAAAATTTGCATTACACCTTACTGAAATTATTATAGTTTGCTTTCATAGCTTATTGATAGAGTGTATGCTTGCAGTGTTGTATGAAGTGATTGTACAGAGTCTGTATTCAAGCATCTTGTACTTGGACACAAGTGTGAATGGCAATAGAGATCGAGATTACTTTTAACCATTGTAGCACCCACTTAGTTTCTTTATTATATACTTAGAATAATGTTTACTATTTTCACTTAGTGTACTGATTACTATTTACTTTTACTGTTGTTAAGCAGAATGGATATGACTAATTCTAAGTGTAAAGTATGATTGTTTGGTAACCCAGTAGTATTATCACTTAGTTTGCCTAGTAGTGGGTACTTGGTAATTCCAATAATGATTACATAAGTCCAAGATGACTATGGAGAGTCAAGAACATATGTCCATCGCCTAGGCTAGACCAAATTCATTTACTATTTACTTAGACTTAGAAATCACTTTCATTTACCTTATGTTTATTAGGATTAAAATGGCCAACACAACATCAATTATCATAAACCTCACTATGAGTTAAACCATACGTAGATTTTTACTAGCTCACATGGGAAGACAACAATCACGAACTTAAACTAACTACTAGCATAATCACATTGCCTTGTCTATGGAATTCAACCAGGCTACGCATGAACACTCACATCTCATATGGTTAGGTGTTTAATTACTCCACCACTCATCATTGGCTTCATTTTTAAGGACAAGTTAATGTATGCTAAGTAATTAATTTTTCTAAAGTTTTTTGTATCAGAAACCCAAAGTCAAAATCTTAATCTTTTTAATAGCCCAAAATAAGTTATGCATGCTTAACCAACACCTAAAATCACAAACATGGCCTCAAACAAAGATACATCATCACCTGCCAATGAGACGAGGAGCAATGACAAAATCAATGATGAAGAAGAATGGGGGATGTCAATGTAAACAAGAATTACTTATTCTCACACTAATCTTTATCATCCAGATTTTATTTTCATCTTCCATCAAGATAGTCAAATGATATGGAGAGACATACAAGGAAATCATCTTCCATAAAAGTGATTAACAAAAGTTAAATTTGTTTCCCATAACACTTGTGAAGGAAACCAAGAGCTGGTATAGGTCACTAGAACCTGAATTAATTAGACATTAGAGTACCATGCTTAAACTCTTCAATGATAAATATCAAACCTATTCATGAGTGTCCAACTTAAGAAAACAAATCTAGGGATGTAAGCAAGGGACTAATGAGACCCCTAGTGCAATAACGGGCATATACTATTCACTATTACATAAATTTCCAAGCCACAAAATTTCACCAAGGGAACAACTTAGACATATTGTAGATGAACTATGGAGTAAAACTAGAGAGACTCTTGGAGTTTCTGCCTAAGGTAGGGTATCAAAAATGACCACCCATCACATTCAAAGAATAATTGATCAAGTGGAAAAGGAAGAACGTGAACTTAGAAAGAGGGAATCAACTAAAGAGTATAATAGAGATCCATAAATTCAAAAAAGAGATGTATGAGTCTACAATACATAAGAGGAGGAAACCGTAAATCGAGCTATCTAGAACAAGACTCTACCGATCCATAAATCTGTCAATGACTTTGCAACCAAATTAGAGAAAATGTGGGATTCCGTTGATGAAAATTTTGCAACTGCATTGAAGATTATGAAGAAAAGAATTGAGCACACCTTTGGAAAAGGTAAAGATAAGAGGAACAAAAAGATTTTGGATAGAAAGGAAAATTTTCTTCAATGGCTAAGTGCGTAGACACTAGCTCCATAGATGTGTGTCAGTATGAACATCCCAAGGAATTTTTTCTAGTTATGGCACATCTACAAGACACAAGGGCATACGTACTCAATCCGAGATTTGTTAAAAAATAGATGCCCAAAGGGTTACCTTCTCCTCAAGGTAACTACTAACGAAACCTCTAACCAATGTATTATCCCAATGGAGCTTTGCCATAGCCACAGGAGCAATACCATCAATAATGACAACAACCCCAATTCTGGGCTATGCCACCACCACATCAATAGTATCCATATCAGCAACCTGACCCTTATGGATACTACATCCAACATCCAATCTTACCAAAAAATGCAACTGTTCAAAATCCATAATACTATCTGCTGAAGTACCATAGACCAATGCTACCAAGGACCAACTAGGACTTATACATGCATCTGCAAACAACTAATTCTTTAAATCAACATCCAACTCCTTTACCACTAGGGCCACCACCTATTATGCAAGGGGGATTACCATCACAACTATAGTAGAGGAGAGCTGCAAGGATAATGAACATACAAGTAGAGGATCCTACCAACAACACTAAGGGCCAGACAAAGAAACATCCTTTTTTTAGGACAAGTCTAGAAAAGGCTAATAGAGTTAGAACTTCATCAAGACTAACTTCTCCTAATCAGATCCACCTACCAATAACAAGCTTCTAACATTGTTTAATAAAAACATGCAAACTGTCATGCTCAATGAAATAGTCACAGACTAGATTAAGGTAGGGCCACTCCCTAAAAAGAGAATTGATCCAAGAGTTTCATTGATCTATTTACAAGTAGCTAGAAATTTGCTATGCAAATCTCTATTAGACTCAGGTTCTAAGGTGAATTAGATCTCTTACAAAACATATCAAGCATGAAACCTTCCACCATTGAAGGAATGTAATATCAAGTTGGAGCTTGCTAATCAATCTGTTACCATTTCTTTGGGATAGATTAAGGACGTGGTGACCACTGTCAATGGGTGGTCTTATCCAGCAAACTTTCTAGTAATCAATGTGAAAGAAGATAATGAGGAACTTCCAATTATCATAGGAAGAGCATGGCTTAGCACAATTGATGTTAAGCTAAGTATGAGAGATCTATCTGTTGAGATCTCTAAGGAGGATAAGCATGAAGCCATACATACACAGTGAATCCATGCATTACTACTAAAAGAAAAGGGTGCAGTCATGGACTAACTTTTTAGAATGTCAGCATAATCACCATACCAGTCCACAACAATAGTGAAAAACAAATCTGTTCAAACAAAAGAGTAGGATCGACTAAACCAAAAGACACCCTATGGCCACTAACTAAGAATCTTCAACCATCTAAAATATGTATTGAACAATCTAACTCATTTGTTAATTCCCACTCTAAGAAAATGACTCCAACTAAGAACATATGGGATAATAACAAAAAAGTTAAATCAATAAAGATGGAAAGTGAATTACCTAAAGTGTATGATTCAAGAGACCTAGTGAGCATTTTTTGAACACTCGTCCATGAGCTTGGTCATGGGGGAGATGCCTTACTTTGATTATAGAATTAATAAGTGCTTTTCCATTTTTTATTTTACAATTCTTTTTACTTTTCCTATTTCTTGATACAATTTTTTTCATCCTTTTATACTTTTCACACTCTTTGACATTTTCCACTCTTTTAACATTTTTTATTCTCTACACTTTCTCACAATTTTTGCTATCTTTTTCATTTCTTTCCTACTTTTGTTTCAAGCCTTTTGTAAATAATTTTAATTACTAATAAGACACATTACAAATAAAGGCGAGATGTAGTCCCATAAGAAGAAGATTGCTCTATGTTATCAAGTTATAAGGGACTGCTTCTTTAAATAGTGAGCCCACATCATCTGTCCACTCATTCCATTAATAAGAGGTTTTTACCATGGCCATGATGACATTCTTTTCTATCATACAACTAAGAATGAACCTGTGATCATTATGTCTGGACCAAAAAGTAAAGAACCAAGTGAGAATCTTAAGGATGTGACATCAAGGGGATTTGTGGATTCTTTTGGATTACTTTTTTGAGTTCTATCATGTTGCTAAGGTTGTATTATATCCTTGTAGACCTAATGAAAAATGGGAGTAACAGTAACATAAGTGCTGCCTTAAAAGTTTAACATAGGTAAAAAATAAAAGAGCATAGAATAAATTTCTAGGGATCCCACTAGAAATACATGTTACCCATGCCTAAAGGTAGGAAGCTTCTCAAAAATCTAAAAAATAAAAATAAATAAAGTGCTAGGAATAAAACTTCTCCCTTGGACAATACGCTAAGTGACAATACTCCTAGTAATAGTGATAGTCTTACAGTCGTAATTTCAAGAGATGAAACAATGCGATGTCACTGGATGATGGTCTGGACTGGTTTGAATCTTAGATAGAAAGGCTAATGATTACTTTAATCACTAATAAAACCAAGAATTCATGATGCCTATGGTAATATACCTCATGTCCTAATTTCTACAATCCCTTCTAAGTCCATCTCATCTCAATGTAAGAATAGTCATAACTTGTGATGATGTATAACATAGTGTAATTTTCTCAAATTTGGTGGTACTAACATGTATGTGTTACATTCAACTCCTTAAGTGCCTAAGGACACTTTTAGGCATGGTTATAAAAGAGCATTAAGAGGTGGAGCCTTCTTTGGGAAGGACCCACTTGAATAATTGTTGTATCTTATACTTGCCAAGTGATTCCACATCATCTTGAGCCTTTCCGCATTAATCAAAACTTCCCATCTCATTTAAATTATGCATTCTAACCACATGGATTCATTACCCTTCTTATCCATCTTATGAACTTTCATAGCCTGAGATTCATTCTTTACACACTATCTGTGTCCAATTTTTTATGAAATATGCATCATCTATCATCCAAGACCCTCTGATTCTACTATAAATCTTCCTAACATTCATAGAAAATCAATCTTTATCTACAAAACTTCATGAAAACTAAAAATTTTTGGGCCCTGATATCATATCCCTGATATAAAGATATATAAAACCTATATATAGGCATACACTTAGTGTAATTTTTTCATCATTTTTCATTTGAGCTAAGGGAGTTTTTCAAATTTTCTTTTTTGATCAATAACTCTAACCTCCTAGCTTTCCCAAGACATATCCCACATGTTCCCACTCTGATTTTCATGATTTTTGAATCTATTTGATCACAAAGTGCTCATCTTAGTCATGGGTTGTGCTAGTGAGAAAAATCTAAGCCATTTTTTCAAAAATTGCTAACACCTAGAAGGTATTTTAAGGGTAAGGATGAAAGGAAACTTGAAATTTTTAATGAAAAATCAATCATATTAATGCCAGAACACTTAAATAATGACTTTTAAGGAACCATAAACATCATTACAAGCCATGAATATGAATAGAATAGATAATTGTGAAGAGTTATAAGAAAATCAACACTTATGGAAAAATTTTTCTAACTCTACAATCACAATAAACTAAGAACTTAATGTAACTAAAGGAATGAGTAAGGTATGAAACAGTTAAGAATATGTGAGAATACCTTCATAATTTTAAAACCCTTGAATGATTGTAGATGCCCCAAAGAGAGAAGCACAAGGATGACCTTCACAAGACATGAGCAAACGACCAAGAGGCCAAGGTAGAGGCCAAATTGGAGGACAAGAACTAGAACACAAGGAGCAAGAAGCCCAATCATTTAGTATCTATCAAGAAACTTATGCTATGGAACAATCAACCCAAGGAGAGGTATAAGAACTACAAGTGCAAGGACAATTCCTCACATTGTCACAATACTACCTCCAAGATATTCAAGAAAGATTAATTTTGACCACAATCATTATGGAGATGAACTTTGGCTCATTCATGGAATTTACATCATAATCAATAAAGACATAACTTAAGGAATCACCACTACGGCCTATCCTATCTAATAGTGGCGAATGATACCTTGGAGAAAACTATTAGTTTTGACATACCAAGAAATAGGAAACCATAGTTAACATTAGAGGAGTCTCAGTATCATTCTCAATCAAGGAAATAGTAAAAGCTCTAAACATACCAAATGAAGGGGCAAAAAACACACATCTATCCACAAGATCAAATGCTGAAACTAGAAAATTATGGCTAAAATGGGCATATGGTAAGGAAGATAAGGGCTATAATGAGCTAACTCTGGAAGAAAGAGTCTACTTCAAAATTGACACCTATCACCTATTCCCAACAAAAGGACTCAACTGACTATCCACTTATATGGCTAAAGGAAGTGTGATCCTAAGGGGAAAATACAATGTCAACATCGCACAACTCTACTTTATGAAAATTCAAATGGGATTGGAAGAAAGGAAGGTAGGAAAGCCAAAACTTCCATTTCCTTGCCTTATCAGGAATCTATGCAAGAGAGCTAGAATCCTAGGAAACACCAATGATTTTCCCATGAGACTTTAAAATGCTTCATACGTTGAATTGCTCAAACAGGCACCACCTAGGAAAGATCAAGGTGAGGAACAAAAATAAGAGCAATAGCAGCAACAACAGCAAGTTTCACTATCATGGCTACAAGATTATAGACCGTCAATAAGTCATCTATAACAAATTACAGAAACCATCAACTGGGGAATAAGGGAGGAGACCAACCTTTAAAGAGTTATTGACAATGCCATCTAGCCCATAATTTCAGCAAATCCAACAAGTGAACAAATCTCACTGTAGTCAGGAGGAGAGGTCCAATGGTCACAAGAGATCTCTAAAAATGCTGCATCATTCCAAGTGGTACTAGAGACAAGAGAAGGAGCCACAGTTATGGTAATGCAGCACTAGGATGTAGTAGGAGCTATAGAGGTGATTACCAATCATATTAAAGAATCTTTCAATGTACCTATTGTGCCACTAGTAGATCTAACTAGAGCTAGAGATGCTCAAATGCTAGCCAAAACCATGAAGATGTGCTTAATAGACTACTGCAAACGGAGCAAGTCATGACAACATTTTTTGACATACCTAGTGATGTCACTACAATACAATTTGAGCTCATTAGTACTAAAGGAAAACTGTTCATGGTAGAGATAAGGGCAGAGCATGTAGAGAATGAAATTCTAAGATTACAATAAGAGCTCACAGCCTTGAGAGCTAAACAAAGAGATCCAACTTAGTTCATTACACTTGACCAGGTAAAATAGTTCTGAACTAAACAAATGAACCACTTGATTAAGCAGAATAAATAGAAGAAAATAGAGAAGAAGAAAGTGGTATAGAGTTCCTCCATAGCAGAAGCACAAATGTATGACACGCCAAGGAACTTAATGTAATCCAAGAGGAAAATAAACTTCCTGCTAATAATATAAGGTTGACCACTATGGAAAAGTAAAAAACATCCTTAAGGAGAGCATCCACTAATTAAGGGAACAACTAGTGAGGATCAACCAAGACATAAGTTACCTTGCATGAGGAAATCAAACCCTCTTAATGGAGGAGGCATGCACCATCCATCAAAAGTTAGCTATTAAAATAAGTGTGTGGTAAAATGAGGCAAATAAACATGAAAGGCTCAAGAAACACTTTCATGATCAACTAGGCATGTATAAGCAGATCAACGAGAAATAGATCCAAGTGGACAAATCCAAAATTAGCTCTATTTCATCACAAAATCCTAACTTGCAATCCATCCTAGATAATTATGGCCATGTTCAACAAGTGGAAGTAAAAAATAAAGACCTCCAAATCAAGGACCTGAAAGAGTACATGGTGTTAGCTAACCTCCATTATGCTAACTTAGCCATGTTGATAGCAAGCAAGCCTAGGAATGAATTGGAACAAAAAGTAGCAGCCACATATACTCTATATGAAAAAGAGTTTGTAGATCATAAAGATTCTTTATAGAAACTTCAAGTGGAAAACTCTAAATTAGAAGTAGTGAAGGCTAACTACCAAGGGCAAAAAGATGTAGAAGTAAACTTGGCTAGAAGATTATCTGATTATCATGAATTACATGAGAAGGCTAGAGCATTTAAAGAGAAGAGGAGGTAGTTTGCAACCTCGTATGTCAAGGCTAATCAAATTTTTCTACTACTGCCATGTCCATGGGATGTACTTACTCCATTACACATTACACAATAAGCATAGATGGTACATGGCCCAAGAACGAAGGAGAAAAGCCTCAAAGCACTCTTAAATTGATAAAAGTTCTAGAAGCCTAGCAATAAGGGGAAGCAATCGATGGAAGAGCCATCGCCACTAGGAACTACATAAGGCTACATCAAGCTTCATCAAATTTTGTTCTTTGTTAAAGTTATCATGTCATATCTTATGTCATTTTGTAAACACCACTATAGAATTTAAGAGTCATATATATAATAGTTAGTGTTATGTAAATCTACCTCCCAGCTTTGTAATGAACTCCATTTTCATTTTGTTTTAACTCGGGAACAAGTTTTTAGTTAGTCATGAAGGTATGATAAATCAAGTTTTACACAGCTACGATATTGGGCATCCGATATCGGATCCAAAATATCGAGGCATAAGCTATGATGTCAGATATCTGATATCACAGACACATGCAGGCCTATAAATACAACACTTAGGCACATGGTCCAAATAATTTTCATTCCACCTTACTGAAATTCTTATAATTTTTTTCGTAGCGTAGTGATAAAATGTATGCTCGCAGTGTGGTGTGAAGTCAGTGTACGAAGTCTTTATTCAAGAATCTTGTACTTGGACACAAGTGTGAATGGAAATAAAGATCGAGATTACTTTTCACCATTGTAGCATCCACTTAGTTTCTTTACTATTTACCTAGAATAATGTTTACTATTTTCACTTAGCCTGCTGATTGCTATTTTCTTAGTTACTATTTACTTTTTCAAGAACTTTACTTTTACTATTGTTAAGAGGAATGAATACGACTGATTCCAAGCATATAGTGTGATCGTTTAGTAACCCAGTAGTATTATTGCTTAGTTTGCCTAATAGTGAGGTACTTGGTAATTCCAGTAATGATTACATGAGTCCAAGATATGTGTAGAGAGTCAAGAACAAATGTCCATCGCCTAAGTTAGACTAGATTCATTTGTTGTTTACTTATAGAAACCATTTTCATTTACCTTATGTTTACTAAGAGTAAAATGGCCAACACAACATTAGTTATCATACATCTCATTATGAGTTAAACCATACACATAGATTTTTACTAGCTCACATGGGAAGACAACAATCATGAACTCAAACCAATTACTAGCATAATCACATTACCTTATCTACGGAAGTCAACCGAGCTATGCGTAAACACTCATATCTCATATGGTTGGATGTTGGATTACTCCACCACCCATTAAAAGGTAACATGAAGCTAAGGGAGATGTTGTAATGATGAAAAATAATCTTGATCTTTATTTCTATTTGATGAGTCATGATCTACCACGCCTCGATATCGAGTACGCGATATCGCAGCCTGGATACGATATCATATACACAATATCGTGATTCCTGTGTTAGCCTATAAATACATCACTAAGGCACACAATGAGAGGAGTAGTAGATGACTAGAGAGTTAGAAATTATTTCTTTTCTTATAGTTAGTCTTCTTTCTAAGTGCATGCCTATAGTGTGATGCTTGTAATTGTACAGAACCTTTGTTCGAGTGTGATGTACTTAGACACGCACACGATTGGAAATAAAGATCAAGATTACTCCATCATTGCAACATTCTCTTAGCTTTTAATTATTTTAATTATTTATTATTTATCATTTTTATCTTAGTTACTATTTCTTTTATTGTCATTTACTATTCCTGTTGTTAATGTGGAATGAGTACACCTTAATCACGAACATTTAAGTGAAACTATGTGGTAACCCAGTAGTGTATCAAGTAGCGTTTTGAGTAATGTGCACTTGGTAATCCCGAGAGTAGTACACAAAGTCCAAGATGTGTGTGGATGATTAGGGATGAATGCCATCACACTTACTCTAGTTTATATTTTATTTCCTATTGCCCATTAGCTTAATCAAGTTATCTCTTATTGTCCTTAGGAGTAGCATAGTAGTAGGGATCATATGATACACCTCACTCTGGACTAAACCATATGTGACAAAGAAAATACTAGTCCAAGTGGGAAGATATCAAACTATGATAAACATATAACCATATAGGTACCACAACTAGTCCATCCACGAAGTTCGACCGAATCACACAAACACGTTCGTATTTGTATGGTTGAGCACAGGGGTACCTCACCACTCATCAGTAGCATTGTTGCTAGGGATGGTGCTAGTTATCTAGATTAGTTATATCATACAAGATCACTATAATAGGGTATTAATGATATATCTTTCAGACAAAGAAATTAAATTCAATTAAGTCACACACAATTCACAACAATGTCCCTTTCACAAGACAACAATAACACAACATCTAGCAAGGCAATTCATTAGATAACTAACAAAATTTATGATGAAGAAGAAGTTTGGAGTACTCAATCTTATGTAGGAGTTTCATATGTTCATAGACACCCCAAAAATACTCAAGGACTTTTGTCATCCAACTCAAACACCTCTAGTGAGGATCGGACATCCCGTAGAACAAGGGGGCCCATAAGGCCTAGGACCATCTCAATGGTTAGTAAGAGTACATCAGGGGATGATTGGGAGACTTAAAAAAGTCATGACAAGTCTTCTAGTTCCTTCTCTTTCTCTACTCTTTCAAGGTTGGGTTGTGACATGAATGACTATTTCTTATGGGGTTGGCATAGAAATAAAAATCGAACCTACGAGCAAAACCATAAATGCTAACATGAACATAGACAACATTGCCCCAACTCACAAACTCATAACCTATTTAGCGACAATGAACCCTTGCTAGCCACTAAGAACCTAATGCATATAACAAAGGCCATTCAAATATCTTATAGGCATCACAAGGAAAGTCATCTACCCAGGCTTAATTTAAACAACTTTCCTAAGTTCTCAAGAGGCTATGATTTAGATCTGCAACATCATTTACAAGCCTTCTATGATGCTTGTGTATGGAACAACAATGAGAATGGGTGGCAAAGACTTAAGCTCTTTCCTATAACAGTCGTTGGCCAAGCTAAAGTATGGTATAGGTCTTTAAAACCAAATTCAATTCATCGTTGGCCTACAATGATAAAACTCTTCAATAAAAGATATCAAACATATACAAGAGTGTCAGCCTTGAGGAGACAAATCCAAGAGTCGAAAAAAGGGAAACATGAACCCTTAGACATGGCCTTAGAAAGATATTACTCTTTGTTAAACAAATGCCCAGGCCATGGGTTCTCTGAGGAAAGGCTAATGTATCACATCATGGATGGGCTCCATAATGAAACAAGGGAGACCCTAGGGATGTATGCCCCAAGTCAACTATATGAACTACAAACCCATCAATTCCAAGAGCTTATTAAGCAGGTAGAAAAAGAAGAAGGAGAAATAACCAAATGGGAGAATGTTAAAAAATCTTAACAAGACCAAACTCTTAAAATAACAAAGATCCATAATCATGAAGAGGAGAAATTAACTCACCTTGAGGAGGTGAAACCGTCCCTACATTTGCCATTACTAAAATCAATCAATGAAATTAAGGCAAATATTAATAAGATGATGGAGTGGGTGCATGAAAAATGTGGAGAATATGTAGAAATTATTAGAGGGATACCCACACAAGATAACTTTGACAACCAAAACAAATAGAGGATACGAAACTTAGAAATAGGACAAAACACCATTCGATAATCAGAAAGAAGGGTTGAAGAAAATGAGGATAGGGGCTCAACCACAAATCATAAGTATCAATGCGATGTTTGCCTATACAATCACCCAAAAGGCCAATTTTTAATCTTTTCACATCTACATGAGCATTGGGAAAGAATGTTACATCCAAATTTTATATAGAAGTATTTTTCTCAATTGTAATGGCAAAACCCCTAGTCGTTGGGGGGGTGGCCATCACCAAACTAGCGACACCCTTTGTATTACCTAAAACCAAGTGCTTAGTATGTTCCACATCATGTTTCTCTAATTGGATCAACATCCTCTACTTCACCTCTTTGTTATCACTCTCTTAAGTATCATCAACCTATGTCCTCTCCTATGGGATCACCACCTCATGTTCCTTACACTCCTCCTTACTCCCAATATTCTCCTCCTTCACCTCCTTCTNACCCAGTGGTTTGGATATGATCAAACCCCAATATTTCCAACATGCATAGATCCTAACTTTCCATTTATTAATTATCACCATGATTAAAGGTTTAGTCATGGGGGATACCCCCACCCCCCATTCTAACAAGTAGAATTAGTAAATGTTTTTTCTTTTCTTTGATTGTACAATTTTTTGTTTTCTAATTTCTTGTTTTCCAATTTGTCATTTTATCTTTTTGTGGGTAATCTCATCTACGAATAAAATACTCATGTAACCAATCAGTTGATGCATTGTTCTATGTTATCAAGTCACAAGTGATTAATTATTTAGACAATGAGCCCACAACATCTAACTACCCATTCTATTAATAAGAATTTCTTGCTCTAGGTATGATGATATTCTTGTTATCATAAAAACTTAAAGTAACTTTGTGCTCATTATGCCTAGAGTGAAGAGTGATAGACTAAGAGGGAATGACAAGGGTGTGACATCAAGGAGACTTGTGGATTCTCTTTGGTAACATCTATTTGTGCTATCATGCAGCTTGGTTGTACTAAGATCCTTGTAGATCTAACAAACAATGGGAGTAAGAGTTATAATAAAGGCACTCAATAAAGGAAACTCAATGCAATTCTGGGGGGTTCCACTGGAAAGACATGCACCCATGTCTGAAGGTTGGTGGCTTCTCCAGATCACCTTTGGGAAAGACCAAGTGCAAAAGTGGCCAAAAGAAGAAGAAAGCAAAGAAGAAAAGAAAGAATGAAGTGGACAAGAAAAGCACAAGAAAAACGTGCCGAAAAACAAATTCAAATCACTCCTCCCTTATGCAAAATGCCAAGTGATTATATACCTTGCTATCATGATGCTCTTATGGTTGTCTATCATTGGGATAAAACAATGTGATGTCACTAATCAGAGATATGAACTTGGTTTTGATCTTGGATTGAAAGGCTAATGGTACTTTAATCACATACAACACTTAAGAATCATTGTACCTAGGGTAAGTTACCTCACATCTTAATCTCTGCAATCCTTTCTACAATTTGTCTCATCTCACAGTCAAAGTACTTCTAACTTGTGTCTTTTGTAGCATAGAATTCATACCTCATAGTGGTGGTACTTAACATGTTTATGTTTTGTTGCATAGGTGCAGGTTGCATTTAACCCTTCTAGTTCCTATGGACATTTTAAGGTGCGGTTACACAAGGGCATGATAGGTTGGAACTTGCTTTGAGGAGGACACTTTTTCATGAATTTTGTAATTTATACTTGCTGCACACCACCACATCATTTTTTACCCTTCGAGTACTCCATTATCCAATCTATTCTTTCCTTTGTCATCATTTTAATTGAACGTTCTTTAGAACCATTACATGTCCTTTTAACTCATCCATTTTAAAGAACCTCATTGTATGACTCCACTTCACTACACTTTTGCTGCCTCAATTACTATTTTCCATGACCCCGGACCTTTCGAATCTACCTCAAATCCTTCAATTTTGGCCCTAGAAACTTAACCAATCATCAATTCTACAAAGTATCCTATCTCAGTTGGGACAAAATATTGGGTACTCGGTATCAAGTTCAACACAATATCAGGTATGCACTATCACGTACATGATATTTTGTTCATAAAAAGTATATATAGGGGACCCCCACGCACTACACACGTCATTTTCAATAGTTGATGTGAGGGGAGTTCAAATTTTCTTCCATGATTTTCAGAGCTTTGCGAGTCTAAATTCAACCTCCAATATTTTGCTCTTCGACACTCCAATTTCTTTTCTGATTGAACCTAATTAAACCCGAAGTGTTAACTTAGTTGTGGGGGAGGGGTACTATAGAACTTACGCATACTTTTATTGAAATTTTCTATCACCTGAAGGATATCATAGAGGTAAGTATTATCAAAAATTCATGCCAAACTAATTTTCTCTCTTCACCCAAGTCATCTAAGTTATTATATGAGTCACCTAAATAGATCAAGTCCTACATTAAACTTTTAAGACAAATTTCTTGAAAAATTTCTAACTCTAGAATCACACTGAGCAAAGAATTAAACATTTATTTAAGGCAATGAGTAAGGTATAAAATAACCAAGTTTCTTTAAATAACCTTACTAGCAATCGGTCCTTATGTGATTACAGATGACCCCTAAAAGAGGACAACAGGGAGGACCTTCTCAAGGTACAACTAAACGTCCAAGAAGAGGCAGAGGCTAAGGACCTCATGCAAAACATGGAAAGTAGGAGGCACAATCATTCAACATCCATTAGGAAACTCCTATCACTACACAATTTGGCCAAGCAAAAGATGGAGAGGTCAAGGCACCATAACAAAGACAATGCCTCACGTTGTCCCCAAAATGTGTCAAAGCCATTCGGGAAAAGTTCACATCCTTTGCCATGATTGTGGAACTTAATTTTGGGCCTTTTACTGAATTCACCCCTAAACCAATCAAGGATCTACTTAAGGGATCTCCACTATGGTCGATTCTCTCACAGAGTGGAGAATGGTATTTGGGTGAAACCTATCAATTTTGGCACAATAAAGAAGAAGGAACCACCATTGATATTGGTGAAATTTTAGTAGATTTCTCCACAAAGGCTATTGCAGAAGTTCTTAATCTTCTAAATAGAGGGTCTAAAGTTGCTCATTTGTCTACTTGCTCTGATGTAGATGCCAGAAAAGTATGGTTAAAAAGGACGTATGGCAAAGAAGAAAAGACATATGGAGAATTAACCCTTAAAGAGAGAATTTACTTTAAAATTGGCACCTATCATATTTTCCCAATGAAGGTGTTAAACAAAATTTCTACCTATGTGGCTAGAGGAAGTTCAATTTTGATGGGCAAGGTTGATGCCAATTTTCCCCATCTGTATTTAACAGAAATATTAAGGTAGTTTGAAGAATGGAAGACAAGAAAGTTTGCACTGCCCTTTCCATGTCTAATCAGGAAGTTGTGCCAGCATGCTAGAATTCTGAGGTACACAAATGACATCCTTAGAAAAGCTTCATATGCTTCATATGCTAAATTACTCAAGCCACCAGCACCAAGAAAAGATGTTGGTGAGATGTTGGAGCTTGAACAAGAATAGACAGTTGCCACTGCACCTCAAACAACAAAGCCTAGCCAACTTTCAAACATGAGGCTTAGCCAACAACAAGAAGCAAAGCCTAGCATGCATCCCACATGCCAACAAGACCAGTAACTGCCACCGCCATCATAAGATTACTGACCATTGATGAGCCATCTAGGGCCATCACAAAAACAGTCAGTTGGGAAAGTAGAGATGAGGCCAATCTCTTCAAGGTGATCGATAATGTTGTATAGCCTACCATATGAATTGATCCTACAAGTGATGAGGTCTCAATTCAAATAAGAGGAGTGGAATCACACCGGTCACAACAAATATTTGGAAATGCTAAATCATTCTAAGTATAATTAGAAATTGGTGAAGGTGCCACAATGGTGGTCATGCAACACCAGGATGCAGCTAGAGTAGCAGAGGTGATCATGGATCACATCAAAGAATCATTTAACATACATGTTATGCCACCGGAAAATTTCACAAGAGCACATGATGCTCAAGTTCTAGCTGGTACCTCAATGACTATTATGGAACATGAGGATGCTTCCAATTGCTTACTGCAAATAAGATAAGTAATGACATCCTTGTTTGACATCTCCCAAGATGTCACAGTGGTACAATCAGACCTCATTTCCACTAAAAGGAATCTGATCATGGCTGAAGTTAAGGCTGAACATGTAGAAGATGAGTTGCAGAGGCTCCAAGAAAAGTTCATCACCCTACAAGCTAAACGGTGGGATCTGTCCCAACTTGTTACAGTTGATCAGTTAGAATCATTTGGTACAAAGTAGTTAAATGAATTATTAGTGGAGAATAAAAAGGTGGTAATGGACAAAAGAAAAGGATGATTAGGATGTTTCAAACGCACAAGCTTAAACATATGCACATGTTAAAACTCTCAAGGCCTTACAAGAAAAGAATAAACTCCTTTCTACTGAAAATCTTCGATTGACGACAGTTGAAAAATAGAAGAACGTTCTCGAAGAAAGTTTCCAACAAATACGAGAACAACTAATAAGAGTCAACCAAGATATAAGTTGCTTAGCTAGAGAAAACAAAACCCTCTCAATGGAGGAGATACGTGCCATCTAATAGAAGATAATTATTGAAATAAACGTGTGGTAAAATGAGGCTAAGAAACATGAAAAATTAAAGGAGCACTTCCATGACCAAGTGGAAATGTATAAGGAAATCATCAAAAAAGAGATCCATATGGCTAAGGACTACATTAATTTTTTTAGTGCTCAACACACTAATTGGAAAGCCATATTGGATACTTATACCTTCACCCACCAAATAGAATTGAAAAGTTGGGACTTGTAGATCTAAGATCTCACAGAATATATAGAGTTGGCAAATTTGTGGTATGCCAACTTGGCCATGTTAACAACAGGGCACCTGAGAAATAAGCTAGAGAAGTAGATAGGTACCACCTATGCTAAATATGAGACAGAGTTTGTGGAATGCAAGAAGACATTGCAAAGACTAGAGATAGCAAACTCTAAACTAGAGGTAGTAAAGGCTAGCTACCAAGGTCAAAAAGACATAGCAAAAAAATTGGCTTGACAGCTTATGGATTATCAGGAATTCAGAGATGAAGCTAGAGCCTATGAGGAGGAATGACAACTGTTTGCAGCATGGTATGTCAAAGCCAATCAGATGTTCCCACAACTGTCGTGCCCATGGAAAGTTCTGACTTGATAAAACATTGAAATATTAGCATGGATGGCACATAATCCTTAGAGAAAGGAAGGAAAAACTTTAGGTGCTTCTTCAAAAGTATCCATTTTAGAAGCCTGGAGCATAAGATAAAGGAAAGAAGCCCATGGAGGAAGCACCATCACTAGGAACTACATGAGTTTCGCAAAATTTTGTATTTTGTGTTGGTGTCTGGATTTTGTTTTGTATAATCCCACACTACAGCATGAAATAGTCCATGTCATTCAATAATCCCATACCTATCCACTATTTGTAATCAATTAAACATGTTCCTCATTTTGTTTGACTCAAGGATGAGTTTTTATTTAGTCATGGGGGTATGATGAATCATGGTTTTCTAGGCCCCAATATCGGGTACACAATATCAAGTACACAATATTGCAGCCTGGATACAATATCTTGTACATGATATTGTGAGTCCTGTGTTAACATATAAATATAGCATTCAGGCACATAGTAAGGGAGTCTTTTGTTAATTTTGGACTTAGTCCTTTTTGTCAGTCTTTAGTTAGTTTTCAGTTTTCAGTTCTTTCCCAAGTGCATGCTCGTAATGTAATGCTTGTAATTATATGAAACATTTGTTCAAGTGTGACATACTTGGACACACACACGATCAACAATAAAGATTGAGATTACTCCATCATTGCAGCATTCACTTAGCTTTTAATTTGTTTTAATGATTTATTATTTATTGTTGTTTTCTTAGTTAATATTTCTTTTATCATCATTTACTATTCCTATTATTAATGCAGAATGAGTATGCTTTAATCACAAACATTTAAGTATAACTACATTGTAGCCCAATAGCGTATCAAGTAGTGCTTCAAATGATGTGCGCTTGGTAATCTTAGAAGTAGTACATGCAGTCCAAGATGCATATGGACGATTAGGGATGAATGTTGATCACACTTAGGCTAGCTTAGATCTTATTTCCTATTGCTCATTAACTTAATTAAGTTATTTCTTATTGTCCTTAGGAGTAGCATAGTAGTAGAAACCACATCATACACCTCACTCTAGACTAAACCATATGTGACAAAGCAAATACTAGTCCAGGTGGGAAGATAGCAAACTGCGATCAATGTATAACTATCTAGGTGCCACAACTAGTCCGTCTGTAGAGTTCAACCGAATCACGTGTACATGCTCGTATTCATATGGTTGAGTGTAGGGGTACCTCATCGCTCATCATTCACCAAGAAAAAGCAAAAAATAAAGACCCACAAATCAAGGACCTAAAAGAGTACATGGTATTAGCTAACCTCCATTATGCTAACTTAGCCATGTTGATAGCAAGAAAGCCTAGGAATGAATTAGAACAACAAGTAGTAGCCACATATACTCTATATGAAAAAGAGTTTGCAAATCATAAAGATTCTTTACAAAAACTCCAAGTGGAAAACTCTAAATTAGAAGTAGTGAAGGCTAACTACCAAGGGCAAAAAGATGTAGAAGTAAACATGGCTAGAAGGTTATCTGATTACCATGAATTATGTGAGAAGGCCAAAGCATTTGAAGAGGAGAGGAGGCAGTTTGCAGCCTAGTATGTCATGTCTAATCAAATTTTTTTGTTGCTTCCATTCCCATGGGATGTACTTGCTCCATTACACACTGCACAACAAGCACAAATGGTACATGACCCAAGAACGGAGGAGAAAAATTTCCAAGCACTTCTAAATTAATACAAGTTCCAGAAGCCTAGTGACAAGGAGAAGCAACCGATGGAAGAGCCATCACCAACAAAAACTACATAAGGCTACATCAAGCTTCACCAAATTTTATTTTTTGTTAAATTTGTCATGTCATATCTTGTGTCATTTTGTAAACACTACTGCAGAATTTAAGATTCATATATATAGTAGTCAATGTTATGTAAATCTACCTCCCAACTTTGTAAGGAACTCTATCCTCAATTTGTTTTAACTCGAGGATGAGTTTTCAGTTAGTCATGAAGGTATGATAAATCAAAGTTTTACAAAGCTACAATATTGGGCATTCGATATTGGATCCAGAATATTAAGGCATAAGCTATGATGTTAGATATATGATATCACAGACACGTGCAGGCCTATAAATACAACACTTAGGCACACGATCCAAATAATTTTCATTCCACCTCACTGAAATTTTTGCAATTTGTTTTCATAGCTTAGTGATAAAGTGTATGCTTGTAGTGAGGTGTGAAGTCATTGTACAAAATCTTTATTCAAGAATCTTGTACTTGGACACAAGTGTGAATGGAAATATAGATCAAGATTACTTTTCACCATTATAGCATCCACTTTATTTCTTTACTATTTACCTAGAATAATGTTTACTATTTTCACTTAGCCTGCTGATTATTGTTGTTAAGAGAAATGAATACAACTAATTCTAAGCGTATAGTGTGATTGTTTAGTAACCCAGTAGTATTACGCTTAGTTCGCCTAGTAGCTAAGTACTTGGTAATTCCAGTAACAATTACATAAGTCCAAGATGTGTGTGGAGAGTCAAGANTGTTACTGGAATTACCAAGTACTTAGCTACTAGGCGAACTAAGCGATAATACTACTGGGTTACTAAACAATCACACTATACGCTTAGAATTAGTTGTATTCATTTCTCTTAACAACAATAATCAGCAGGCTAAGTGAAAATAGTAAACATTATTCTAGGTAAATAGTAAAGAAATAAAGTGGATGCTATAATGGTGAAAAGTAATCTTGATCTATATTTCCATNAAATCACAAACTCAAACCAATTACTAGCATAATCACATTACCTTGTCTACAGAATTCAACCGAGATATGCGTAAACACTCATATCTCATATGGTTGGGTGTTGGATTACTCCACCGCTCATCAGAAAGTAACATGAAGCTAAGGGAGATTTTGCAATGATGAAAAATAATCTCGATCTTTATTTTTGTTCATGAATTACATCTAAGAACAATTCATGTGAATAAAGATTTCATACAACTATTGATCACCATACTATGACATTCACTCTAACTCTTACTAACACTAAGTTACAAAACCAACTACAAAAATTCTACTAAATGTTGGCGAAAAGTAGTTTTTTCAATGCAACAGTGAGTGGGTTGGTATTTATAGGCATAACCATAGCCCATTACATCACATCTACAATGATGTATGCAAAGCTACAATATCGTAGATATGATATCATAGCTTGTCAAACAATAGGGTTTTATCATAAGTATCATCCATATTTCACTTTCTATCCTATGAATTACATTCATCTTCTAATTTTTATCTTAAGATGATGTGAAATCAAAGAAGGTTACTAAAAATATAACATATATCATTTAGAGTCCGAATAGTGACTTTTGAAGAGAGTATGTGGATTACCTCTTATACAATCCAAATATTTATAATCATTTAATTTTCTTAATGCACTTATCCTATATATAATTATTCACATATTGAAAACCCAAGAATCCAAAAGACACCATTTGTAAATTTTGATCATTAAATTTAAACTTCTTTTCCCTTTTTTTTTTAAAAAAAAAAACCTCATACCATCCTTTTAATTTTATTAATGAATTTATCCTCTAATTATTCACTAATTAAAAACTCATTTCTCTAAAAGAGTCCACAATTTGTAAGTTTTGATCATCAAATTTAAACTAAATTTAAACATGATGAGCGGGCAGGTACCCCTACGCTCAACCATACAAATATGAGTGTTTCATGCACGATCCAGTATGCATCCTTGTGGAACAAGGATGGGTTGGTTGATCATTGTCTTCCCAAACTTACCTGTATGTCACGATTGTATGGTTAAGTAAGATTGAGGCATACGATTTTTATAACTTTTATGTTTTTATGTCTTGCACTAGTAGGGAAGGAGAGAGGTAACTAAGTGACCAATTTAACTTAACTACTCATTAACTAAGTTCTAACTAATCCTAACACCAGCATTCGTTCCCACTTGTTGTACACATCCTAAACCAATGCAACACTACTGGGATTACCAAATGCTAATCGTTACTAGGTTACCAAGTGTTACACACATGCTCGAAGTGATCAAAACTCATAGCAACAAGAATAGTTTCCAACTTTTATAATGCATCTATTACATGAGTTTCCTTTAATGGGTCATCTTTCCTTTGTAGATACACATTCATGTGCATCTATAATATCATACCAAGATCAAGCATGAAGACTTTTGGATAGCAAAGTTTTACATTAGTAGTATAAAAGATATTTTTCAAAAATTTCAATGTAGATAATAATTTTCCTTTATATGTTCAACAACGAGCTTCTTGAATAATAGTCAAGATTCATGAAACCACTACATACTAGTTAAGGGACCAAAAATTGATTTGTCCAATAGATATGTACTTTTACAACCCAAAAAAATAATATATGCATAATATCTTCATCATATTAGCTAGATCACAAGGCATATGTATACGTTCTTACCCAACCCTACCTTGTGAGTTTTTGTACCTCGATACTCCCTTGAGATAATTCACATTAATATCCATTAGAATTTTGATGGTCATATGCTTTCATCTACAGCTCAACATCTTACAACATCCATTTAATCATGTTTCTAACTACTAACATAAACTAACCTACACTGAGTCTAGCAAGCAAATGAATAAAGACTTACAGATCTTCATCTTACTTACTCTCTATCATAAAGTCTACATATATTGAAAATGACGTTCTCCTTTCAAAGTTCCTTCTCTCTTGATACAAACCTCTTGTATCTCAAAAAGTTTGATTTCCTTTTTTGAAATTGTTTGAGTAAGCTCTTTCCTCCTCTCCTTTTTATTTGATCCTCTAAACATTTTTGACTTGAAAGGTATTCTTTCTAGGCCCTATTGGATAAGATCAAGGAGTCATATTATATGAGAAAGTACTCATGTGATAATGTTTAAAATGACAATTAGCTTGTTTATGCACAAACTTACCATAGTAATAACATTTAATTTTTCTTACATGAGCAAAATCATCAAACCTTCGAACATAGTTCTATTTGAATGAAGAAATTGAGGATCATTCTTGTTTAAATGAAGTACTCAAGGATGCTTCTGCTTGTTGATGACTTCCAAGTTCATTTTTATCATGTGGATCTCTTCCTTGTCCTAAAACTATACAAAGGGATTCTTTCTCTTTAACAAGTCTTTCATTTACAAGCTTCATATTTGCAAGCTCTTTTATGATATGCTCATAAGATGAGGTTAGCTTTTGATTCTTAGCCCTTAGATCTTAGTTTTCTTGTGCAATATTCAAGTAGTTTTGATTAAGTTGAGATAACTCTAAATCTGTATCATTTAAGAACTTTTTAAATTTGATGCATAAATTTTAAAAAGATAAAATCTAATTTCATAATAGATCATACCTTTCTTCTATGGCTCCTTTAGGTTCTTCGATTTTCATTGAAGGATCACAATTAATAAGAGCCATGCATATAAGATGTGAATTAGCTCTAGTATCATCAATGTTACTTTATTTACCTTCATTCTAGCTGGGTTAGAAATTTTTCTCTTTTGAATAGGCTTCTAATTGATCTTTCCTTTGAAACCTACCATCACTAGGGAATTCGAACATTACATTGCCTCTTCCACTACAAACCCAACATTCTATAAAGAATGCATCAATATTTGAACTTTTAAAATTCTTACCTTTTTCTTTACCTTTGATGCTTGATTAATTGAAGCTTTTTCCTTTCCATGCAAGTAATCTGTGTACTCTCCTTGACAAGAAAGCCAATTCATCTTCACTATTTGCTTCGTGTTTCAATGGCTCCTTCTCCTTTGATGAAGACTTGAGGGCAATTGGCTTTTCTTTGATTGCACCTGTACTAATGAAGTTCATCTCATAGGTAATAAGAGCACTTTGTAGTTCTTCAAATTTCAAGACTCAAAAATCCCTAATTTCCTTCATGGCCATAACCTTAGTCTAAATTCCGATTGCAAGGTTCTTATCATCTTTATGAAAACATCACTTTTATGTAGAACCTTACGATAACCTCTAATTGCTACAACAAGATCATTAGTTGTTGAGAAGTAGTCTATAATCTTTTCTCATTCTCTTATTTTTAATTTATCGTATTCACTTCGCAACACTAAAAGTTTTGATTGTTTTACTATTGATGTACCTTCATAAGTTACTTCTAATGTTTTCCAAATTTCTTTAGCAATCTTACATCTAGCTACTCTATTAAATTCAAACTTGCAATGTTTAATAGGAGTTTAGGGTAAAAAGATGTTAACTATGAAAGCAATAAATAACAATAAAAATTAAATAATTAAACTAAGTGAATGCTGCAATGATGAAGTAATCTCGATCTTTATTTCTAGTCATGTGTGTGTCCAAGTACGTCACACTCGAATAAGGATGTCGTACAATTACAATCACCACACTGCGAGCATGCACTGAGAAATAATTCTAACTCTAAGAAGGAAAAACTGCAAGAGTTTGGGTAAGGAACTAAGAAGTTCGTCCTAGAACAAGGAAAGCCGCCTCTTATTTATAGAAATTGAGGCAGGCCGCGATATCGCATATGCGATATTGTGGCTAGGCTGCGATATCACAGCTAGCAAATTCATGACTCATCAGTTTCCCAACTTGGGTATGTCCACACTTAGAGGGTAGAATCCTTGCACACCTATAAAATTTGCTCCATAGAAAAATGTGGTTTAGAGGGCACCAAAACCTTTACAAAGTTTGAGCTCTGCTTTGGAGTGTTTCATCATTGTAAAACCACTCAACCCTATAAGGTCTTAACAAGCTAACAATGTGGTTTCAAAAAGCCCACAACCTTTACCATGTGTGAGCTCCGCACTGGAGTGTTTCATCACTGCAAACACACTCAATCCCTCAAGGTCCCAACAAGCTCAACAAAGATGCCTTCTTGGAAGAAGCACATCAACCCCACACGGTTACAAAAAATGAAGAAAAGAATCAAGGAGAGAATGAAACTCAATTTTCAAATTCCTTGTAATGAAGGCTCTCAATTCATACAACAAATTACAAATGATAGAAACAATGAAAGAAAAATTCAATCCACTTTAGAGTAGCCAATGATTGATATTCAATGATGAGTGCTTGCACATTTCCTAAGAATTCCACTTTGTCTTATACCCTTTGAGTTTCTAAAAACTCCTCAAAATT
>MNCI01017433.1:0-26468 GCA_015680685.1 Gnetum montanum
ATAAAAAAGATAAATTTGCACTTTTCATTACATTGAGCCAAAAGTAAAATTCTTTCTTATTTTATTAAAATATTTATGGATGGATGTAATTAGAAAATGGTCCTAATCTCTCATGTATCATAAATTTAAAAACCATTTTTTCATAAAATAGGTTTGTCGTCTCATATTCTATTATGGCCTCATCATTTGGCTATAAATATGTGGGTAAATCATATTTGCAAGTGATGCAATTAATGTCATTGAGGCAATTTGATGCTACAACAATAAGAGAGTTTACGTTATGAAATGTTTCACTCCAGTAACTTTCATCATTGATGATAGCAGTTACTCTAGTAGTTATTCCAATTATTAGAGTGGTTACTCTAATAGTTATTCTAATAATTAGAGTGGTTACAATAGGGGTTACTCTAGCAATTACTCTAATTATTAAAGTGGATACTCTAGAACTTACTCTAGTAGTTACTCTAATTATTAGAGTGGATACTCTAGTGGTTACTCTAGTAGTTATTCTAATTATTAGAGTAGTTGCTCCCAAGCTTATAAATACAATGCCCAGGCACACAATTGGGAAGAAGAAGTCTTTAAGTAGTCAAGTATCAAAACTCTTGTAGTTTTTTTGAAAGTTAGAGTATTTTCCAAGTGCCCACAGCAGGAGGTTTAAGTATGGATGGATCTTTGTTTGAGCATCGTGTACATAAGCACACCTTGTGTACAGTAATAAAGACGAGCTCTTTGATTCATCCTTGCGGTACTTGAGACTTATTTTCTTATGAATTTATTTTATTTTATTTTATTTTATTCACTTTACATTTCTATTATTAGCATCACAATTCATTTTGATCAATTAAGAAAATCATTAAATTACACAAGCACGACCACTTTGAGCATGAGTGTAACACTTGGTAATCCAATTATTATTAGCATTTGGTAATCCTAGTAGTGTTGCACTAGTTCTAGATGTGTACAGCAAGTGGGAATGGATGCTAGTGTTAGGATTAGTAAGAACTTAGTTAATGAGTAGTTAAGTTAAATTAGTCACTTAGTTACCTCTCTCCTTCCCTACTAACATAGGACATAAAAACATAAAAGCTATAAAAATCATATGCCTCAAGCTTACTTAACCATAAAATCATGACATACAGGTAAGCTTGGGAAAACAATGATCAACCAACCAATCCTTTGACCAATAAGGATGCATAAGCACTTATTCCTTGGAATTCGACTAGATCATGCGTGAAACGCTCGTTTTCGTATGGTTGAGTGTAGGGCTACCTTGCCACTCATCATTGGCATTGTTGTCAAGGACTTAGTTATTTGTGCATTAATTAGAACATAGAAAATCATTCACATCATTGGAGAAAACCCTTATAGTTGGTTGAGAAAATAATAAACAAGAATACATTGCACACTGAACAGACAAGTATGTCTAGGTCTTCATACAAAAGCACCTCATTGCCTAGGTCTAAAATAGGAAAAAATCGATGGCGTAATACATATGACATTGATCCTCTAGTCTCCCAACAAGTTCGAGTGGTATATATTCATCCTGATGAGTATATATCAGACTTTACCTTTATCCTCCATAAGCATGCTTCTTCATGCTCTCACATGAATTAGCATGCTGCACTTACATGCATAATACATTGTGCAAGATCATGACTCAAGAGAATACCATCCAATAGAGGTATAATGTCAAAGGGACTTGCAACAAGAGAGACATCATAATTATTTGAAGGGTAAGTGGTCCCAAGATGCCTCACATGTCTTAAGTGAAAATGAGGGTGGTGAACCTACCTCAGGTAGTCGGCCACACAATGATGTTCCTCCCCTTGACTTTGGCTAAGGGGTTGTATATCAAGACCTTCATTCCACTATTCATAACTCAGGTTCTGATACCCATAAACACAAAGGGTTCAAAAAAGGAATATGAACTCATGATAAAGGTGGACATGCTGATTTCAATCATGATTAGGGTCGAGACTGCAGAAGAGAAGATAGTAGACACCATCATGGTAATGGTTATCCTTCTTCTTTGCCTTCATTATCTCCTTCACCCTCTCCTTCAGTATCTAAACATAGTCGTAAGGAAAAATACCATGGTTCTCCTTCATGTGCACTTATTTCAAATAATGATATGCACTTCACAAGTGCAACTTTCGAGAAATTAATGCAATGCTTAGGGGCTGAGAAAAAATTGACTACACCATACCACCCCCAAGTGAATAGTCAAGTAGAAGTTACCAACAAGAAGATTATGAAGATATTGATAAGAACCATTAGCAAGTTTAGGTGAGAATGGAGCACTAAACTGAATGATGATCTTTGGGCATACCACTCCGCATGAAAACTCCCTACAAGCTACTCTCCCTATGAGTTACTATATGGTAAATTACCAATGCTTCCCATTCAAACTGAGCTCCATACACTATCCACAACATGTGACCTCAACCTTGATCCTAATCTAGCATAGAAACAATGGTTAATAACCCTTAACTTGCTATATGAAAACTGATTAGCTACCCTATCATCTAACGAATTACACAAGGCCTTCAATAAACAAAGTCATGACCTAATAATTAGCAAAGTTAAATATTATCCAGAAGATAATGTTCTCTAATAGAATCCCACACATGTGCCATAACGTACTAAATTTCAAGCATTGTGGAAAGGATCTTATATTATTTATGCAACTTTTCCCTGCCCAGATAAGAAACGTTTGGTCAACGTGCAACAAACCAAACCTTTCCAAGAGCTTAGGATAGCCAGTGCACATGCTACCTCTTTTGATGGACAACCCTACTCACTATTCCGTATCTCCTCCCAACTTAGTTATGGGGGAGATGGCCACCTATGCTAACCATTATAGGGCATCAGTTCTTTTTTAATTTTTTTTAAACATTTTTTATTTTACACATTCTTTCAACTTTTCTTTTTTCTTTACACCATCGTTCATGGTTTTACTATTTCTTTGTTTGTTTCATTTACTATTATTCATCATCTAATAAGTGCTCATGATGGTGGAATGAATTATATCATATGCATTGCTAATGTTTGGTTTTTACCTTTGAATTATGATGCTGATATTAAGGTATGGTTCTTTGGGTAAAACAGGCAACGAGTCCATGCCGTCCACTAATCCATACAACTCTATGGTCTCCTTTGGCTTGGAACTATACAGTCCCCTTTTTCTAAGTAAACTTGTTAATGAATTGGTGGCTGGGTATTTTTAAAACCAAGGAAAGACTCAAAGGATGAGAAGGGTGTGACTTCAAGGGGATTCAATGCATTTGTGCTAGACATTCTCTTGGGTGCTTGGATGCTTTTTCTTGGGTTTTCTGCCATTCTAACATTGTTTAAATATCAGGAAGCTGAGTGAATAAAAATAAGTCTTTGCATGGTGTGGTTATCACACATAAGCATCAAAAAAATAAAAATAAAAATAAAAGAAAAAGAGAAATGTGAGAATTCAAAGCACACCCCTTAGACATAATAAAGCAATATGGGCTACAAGCACTAGTTATGGAACTGGAAAGACATGTTACCCATGCTTGAAGGTTCCCTCTAACTAAGGCCCTTTCTCACTTCCTGCATGTCCATCTCACTCTCCTTAGAATGGTGATGACTCTTTGTGAAAGCATTCTTGTTGCTTCAAGTGGATGGATTGGTCAAGTGTGTTGATGTGAGGTCATTAGATGTGGTTTCTTTGAGTTTGGATTTGTGATGAGTTCTACTCAGTCATGTTAACCATGAAATACACAAGGGACCTTACACAACCTTGTTTTTGGGATTCCATTCCATTCTCTCCTCTCCATACTTTTTCTCATTTTTCTACCTCATTGCCGATTTTATCATTAGTCCATTTCTAGGTTGATGCATTGTTTTTCTATGGTGAACTCTTGTGGGTAAGTTTTTAACCTTTGCTTCCAAATGACATTCCTAGAGCTTACAGGCTCTTTGGTTTGTGCATTTGTCAAGACATAAAAGGCATGAGCCTACTTTGGGGAGGACCCACTAGCATTCCTTTTTGATGCAATTGTTAACGTCTTGTCCTTAGACATTTCCTACAATCAATCATTTCTTGTTTCATCCCCATCCATGGCATCCATTTTATTGGCATTATCGTCGTTGTTTTTTCCCATCTTTCTTGTTCTTCACATTTTTCCATCTTATAGCTATCAAAGGTTCGCTCTTAGTCATGGGGACCCTTGCACAATTTTTTTAATTTTTCCCATTCTACCATTTTCCTAACCCCTATACCTTGGATACTCACCAATGATAAATCTTCGAACTAGTTTCTACCATAACCACAACTCAGCCAATGCACTTCATATTGAGGAAATGTATCAACTGCATTGTGGTTTATCTATCCTTGCTCATTTGTGACTATGTTATGTGTGTAGATGGTGATCATACAAATAATGGACTAGGCTTGGAGGAAGCACTTATGATGGATTAGAACTAGAGCATTTACGAAAGGAGCAAGTTTGGTGGCATGGATATAAATAACGGAAGGTGCAATCTCGGCATTGGTGGCAACATGCTCCATCTTCTTTCACTCTCTCTTTTTCTCTTCAAGCTGCCAAATAAAGACTTAGATGTTATTTATGTATGAGTTTTCACCATAATGGTCATGAAAACTAATGTTGTAATATGCTTATTAATCTATTCAATGGGCACGTTGAGTCTATCATCTCATTCCACCATCAGTTTTCAATTAGTCAATAATCCCATACCTTCTAAATATTTTGTAAGGAACTTGAGAATGAGTTTTCATTCAATCATGCGGGTATGATGAGAGTGGTTACTCTAGTAGTTATTCTAATTATTAGAGTGGTTACTCTAGTAATTACTCTAGTAGTTATTCTAATTATTAGAGTCGTTACTCTAGGGGTTACTCTAGCAGTTACTCTAATTATTAGAGTGGTTACTCTAGCAGTTACTCTAGTAGTTACTCGAATTATTAGAGTGGTTACTCTAGCAGTTAGTCTAGTAGTTATTCTAATTATTAGAGTAGTTGCTACCAAGCCTATAAATACAGTCCCTAGGCACACAATTGGGAAGAAGAAGTCTTTTAGTAGTCAAGTAGCAAAACTCTTGTAGTCTATTTGAAAGTTAGAGTATTTTCCAAGTGCCAGCAGTAAGAGGTCTAAGTGTTGATGGATCTTTATTAAAGTGTTGTCTACCTAAGCACACCTTGTGTACAGCAATAAAGACAAGCTCTTCGATTCATCCTTGCAGCACTTGAGATTTTTTTTTTGATGCATTTCTTTTATTTTATTTTCTTATTCGTTTATTTTATTTTATGCACTTTACATTTCTGTTATTAGCACAGTAATTCATTTTGATCAATTAAAAAAATCGTTAAATTACATAAGCATGACCACTTTGAGCATGCATGTAATGCTTGGTAACCTAGTAACAATTAGCATTTGGTAATCCCAATAGTGTTGCACTAGTCTAGGATGTGTATGGAAAGTGGGAACAGATGCTGGTGTTAGGATTAGTTAGAACTTAGTTAATGAGTAGTTAAGTTAAATTAGTTACTTAGTTACCTCTCTCGTTCCCTACTAGCATAGGACATGAAAACATAAAAGCTATAAAAATCATATGCCTCAAGCTTACTTAACCATACAATTGTGACATACAGGTAAGCTTGGGAAGACAACGATCAACCAACCCATCTTTGTTCGACAAGGGTGCATAAGCACTAGTCCTTGGAATTCGACCAAATCATGCGTGAAACGCTCGTATTCATATAGTTGAGAATAGGGGCATCTCGCCTCTCATCAATCATTCATCTTTAGTTCATCATATTCACCAATTCATTAATCTAAGAAGTTGAACAATCCATTTGGGGCCATTCTTTTATTATAGATTTCAACCATAAAATTAATTCCAAATTTTGGAGTTGGTCATATTGTTAAAAGATATTTGTATAAAGTATTCATTCACTCCATAATTCTATTAGATCATAGAGATATTCCTTGTGCAAATTACTAATTTCTATTCTAGATGCTAAACAACTTTATTCAAGGCTCCTTTTCTAGGACATATTTGGATCATAAGATAAATTCTAATTGATGTAAGCTTTGAATGACTTATAGACTACAAAATAAGCTGTTCAACAAGCTTACAATCAACCGAAAACTCATCCAAATCATGAAGATATTACAAGTACAAAATCTTAAAAATTTAGTTTTTCATAGTTGGGCCTCCTACATCATTTGATATATTGGGTTGCAAAATAAAAATAATAATTTAAATCTTCTTACATCTAAAAATTCTACAATAACATCTTTAATAATGTTTTCCCATCTATCACCTAAAAGAACTCCCTTAAATGCATTAGATTAGGGTAGAAGACTAAGGGTATTAAATCCACTACACATTATAGGTTCACATTAATAACATGATGTAACCATGCTATGCAACCTAGTCCTCTTAAGTTAAGTATATGCTTCTAGGAAAAAAAACTAAGATCACATCTCAACACAGATCACTTGGCCATTTCAACAATGGGAGCTAGACATCATAGGCCCCATCACCCCCAAATCTTCTATGGGACATAGCTTCATTATCATTGCCACTGAGTATTTTATGAAGTGGGTCAAGGCTATTTCCCTATGAAAGATCACATCTCAACAGGTTTGACATTTCATCTTAGATAATATAGTAACTAGGTTTGGACTTCCCGTAACTATTCTAACTGATAATGGGCCATAATTTAGTAGTACTGAGACCAAATCTTTCTACAACAACCTTAGTATCAAGCAATCTTTTTCCTCACCCTATTACCCACAAGCAAATGGTCAAGCAGAGGCAACAAACAAGGTGGTCATCAACTTATTGAAAAATATGCTCGCCAGCAACAAAAAAAAATGGCACGAAAAAATCCTCTACGTTCTATGGGCCTATCATACGACATGCAGAATAGCTACCGATAGGATGCCCTACAGCCTAGTCTATGGATCTGAAGTGGTGTTGCCCTTGGAACTACAGGTCCCCTCATTGTTGATGGTCCTCTCCACAATTATAAATGAGACTCAGTATAACAAGTCCAGGATCACTTATTTAGACTCAGTAAAGGAGAAACACATCCAGATGCTTGACACCATCGAAAGATATCAGGACAAGTAGAAATGGAAGCATCATCACAACCTGCATCAATGATCGATCAAGAAAGGAGATTTAGTTCATAATGCCATTTGTGAACCAGTAGGCAAATTCTCTACAAACTAGGAAGGCCCTTTCCTAGTCGTCAGTGCATATGGAAATGGAGCAATCAAGTTAACGGATATCAAAGGCAACAAGCTATTGAACTCAGTGAACCATACGTACCTAAAGCGGTACCACATCTAGATGTTGGCTCAGCTTAAACACAAGGTAACAATCGTCTGCTATGACATAAAACTAGCAATGTTGTACACGTATGCTACGATGTAAAACTGGCACTTCTTGCATGCGCCCGCCACGATGCTAAACTAGCAAAATCTTTGACCATCCTCCATGACGCAAAACTAGCAAGGTAAGCATCCATCTGCTGAGATGTTAAACCAGCACAAACTTGTCCCTAGGTCATGACACAAAAATGACACCCACAGCATGGTCTGCTATGACCATAAATTAGCTCTTCCACCGTCCTCTATGATGTAAAACTAGCACACTTCAGTCTTCCCAGACTTTAAACCAGGACCATGGTCTGCTGGGACTTAAAACCAGTGAACCAGGACCATGGTCTGCTGGGACTTAAAACCAGTGATAGTAGTTGACCAGGACTTAAAACTGGAATTTTCCAATTGATAATACATGAAACAAGTGAGCGTGATTACTCTTACATGAAAACCTTACCAAATAGAATGGGTAGGACGTTGGGATAGATGCAACGTCGCTACCCTACCAGTATCCTACTGATTCCTTGGAGATGTAGAAGGGCATACTACTAACTCCTCGAAGATGCCTCTACAATAGCCACTCTGTAGTTGCAACTCTTGGGGTCAGGTTCACCATTCAAAGCCTCAAGGAACCTATGGTCATCCATAACCTTGGTGGCCTTCACCCATTATTACCATCAAACTATGGCCTAGTAGATTCATTTGACTAGTTCTTTGCCCAATCAGATGGATATGATGAGTCTGGCTGTTAACAGAAAAATCCTAGACTGTAGCATCAACATTGGGACCCTTGCCTCTTGCTATGGTTCCTTCTCCATGGCCTTATCTCTCATTTTCGCTTTGGAGGACACTTGTTTCAACAACCTCCCTACCGATTAGGATGATTTATTTGGTTATCTATTCTCTGTTATGTTTGCAGGTCACTTGTTATGATAACGTTGTTCAAGAATGCATTCACTAGGAGGCTGAGGTGTCAACAGCATTCTGAGGTGGCTGCTTAGACTAGCTTGGCTACTTGGGAGTGCAAATCCTACCTTTCCCTCCATCAAACACCTTATCCCACTTTCTCCTTCCTTCATCCTTAAAACCACCTTTACCCCCTCCCTCTATTTGTATAGAATGTGAGCATACACAAAAGTCTTTCGCACATGTATTGTAATCAATGTCCATGAACTGGTGTAACACAACTTGCCTTATGGATCGCAAGTTTGCAAACAAAAAAAAAATAGGCAAGGCTAGGCAAAATGGATGTACAACAATTCATCCAGGCCATACGGGTGTAAGACAACTCACCCATGCAAAGCTATTCATATGTAGTATAACAGCGTAACTTCTCAGGAAAACACCTGTGAAAAGATGCCCAATAACATGTTAGTGAAAGTTTCCTACTCACATGCTTGAGTCTTCCCTGAACCTCATTCCTCTCACTTCTTTAAGGTCCTACCTATACTCCTTATGCCCTCATCTTGCACTTCTAAGTTTGACAAAGTGACATTTGAGCAGTTGCTAATGAACGTGTTGGTGCCTTCACCTCTACGATGTTTCATATTCTTTGTCAACATCCTTCAGGAAAGCCCTCTAAACATCAACAAAGAGGGGCCATTGAAACACCATGAAATTGCACTATCTAAATGGTTCAACCAAATCCCAAGGTCTAGGTAAGGATTTTCAATATGTTGCACATCTCAACAAGTTTTTTTTTTGGCTAAGGGTCTGTTACGCCACATTACGTAGTGCAACGTAATAGACCCCAGAAAGTTTGAACAAAAACAAAGGATGTGCAGCGACAACACTTCAATTTTGAAGGTTCTCTATGTTATGCTGAATTACGCTATGCAGCATAATGTGGCACAACACAGTGTAATCATAAGATAGTTTGCAGCACTAAAGAGAAGGGAAAATTACGCTACGCTACATTTTGGAGCGTAGTGTAGCGTAATGTGGTAGGCTTCAGCTATCGTGCATCAAGTCAATGGTATTTTGTGGGTCTGAGACACGCATCATCTAAACTGTGTTCTCCTCCTGATTCTAATCTTATAAATACCCTGGAAAACAATGCTCAAAGGGTTGGTAAGTTAGCAGGTTGGCAAGTTTAGCAATTCTAGAGCAAGAAATTTGGCAACTATTGGCATTTTTTTACGGTCCTAACAGAGATTGGTGAGATGACAAGAAAGAATTGGTAATAGAAGAATACTGATGGTGATAGAGAGAAGCTCTTGGCCAGAGATTCGAAGCTAGCAAGCACTTTGCTTCAAGCCTGACTCCCTTTCACCCAGATTTGGATAGTGAACAAGGGAGATTGGCCTTTGCTTGTTTAATCTCTAAATAGCTTCTTATTGGTGATATATACTTCGTCCAAACCGAAGTCTGCTTGTAAACCTCATTGTATTCTTCATTTTCTTTTTATTTATAAGGTGGATCCTGGATCTTGGGATCATGCATATTTCAGATCCCATTCATTGTGCCTTATTTACATTGAATTTAAAAATCATTGCATAGTTTACATTGCCTTCATTATCTTCTAGATTTGATCTTGTAATAGATCTTGTTTTCTCATAAATAGACAACGTATTTTCGCATTGACAAGTTTACTGATTAAGTAAGTCCCTATCTGAAAGACCAAACCATTCAAGGCACCTTAGATTTGTTTCTCCAGCACGGCCCTCAAATGGATCTAGGGTTAAAACTATGTACACATGAATTCCCTCAGTGTTTCCAGTAACTAACGTTTTCTATCGTTACATTGCCTACAATCCAAACTTATGCATCAATAATAGTATAGCCATAACTATTAGATTTTTTCATATATTTTTTTAATGAGAAGTAAAAGTGATGCTAGGAAAGAATAAGAAAAAATAATATAAAGGAAGATAAAATAAGAAAGGGATGAGGACACAACAAATTTTTTTCACAAAAAGTGATATAATGGGGGATGGAAGGATAAGGTAGGATCATTGCAAGATCTTGTCACACTTAAGAACTTATTATACTACTAATGAACATGGTTATCTTCTTTCTTGTTTTATTTATTTATTTTTATATTTTTTAGTGAGAAAACTTTATCCATAGTGCACTTCATTCTTAAGGTAGAAATTCCAAAACAAGTCTAGCTAATTCGCTACTATTGTACTCATTTTTTAGTGCATTAACAACCTAAACAAGTGTGAGTTTGACATTGTCAAATCTCCTTTGCCTAGACAAATGCCAAAATCATCACTTTTAGATGAATTTCAAGATCTTACATGCTTCTAATAGTGGCTCTTAATCATTTCCAAAATGATAGCCACCATTCTTAGCACTTTCAATAGCTTTAAAAGGCAGAAATTAATTCATTTCTCTAGGGCGATGATTAGGTGATGCTAGTGTCAGTATCACCTACAATTAGTATTATCTTTTAATGTCACCTTCATCTCCAACCATAAGAATGCATCTTTCAAGAATAATTTTGACTTCATTAACCCCTTGATGATTAGTCCACATCACCTACAAAATAATGAACATTATTTTAAGTAACTTTAGAGGCCTCAGATGGCCCAAACTTGCATGTTTTTCCTAGGTAACATTAACATTAGTGTCATTGTTACTTACATACCACATCCTAGAAAATCATCTTAGGATCGAATAGCAAGTCCTAGAAACCCTCCAAAACTTAGCCATAACCATTTTCATGATGATAGGCATTAATAATAGTATTAATAGTGGCTTTAATAGGTCAAAACCATAGTGAAAAGTCCCATTGATGCATTAGTTAAGTTGGTGTTTGTGTTAACATCAATGCTCAATGTCACTAATAGGAAGACCTTCAATACTTCGCTATCTAGAATCATCTTAAGTTTTGACAGACTTTTAATCTTTATTCTTGATCTTGTACATGATGGAAGGCATCAAATCCAACATCAGTGATAAAACCAAAAGCTCAAAATGGGGGTACAAAGTATTACTAACCATTCACTAACATGGACATGAACATGCTAGAATCAATGTTATGTATCATCTTCAACACACACCCATGTGTATATGCACATATCAATGTCAGTGTCATGCATCACCTTCAGCATATGCACATGTGAATAAGGTGACTTCCAAATTGCATCACTTTTAGTAAATGACGTTAGCTTTTCAATAGTGAAATTTGAATTTCCAGCTCTAGACTCCATGTGTTTTAGGAAAACTTAGGCCTAAAAATACTAGGTTCCAACATAAATTCAAGTTTGATTTTTAAGATTTGAAAGTGATTTTTCAATTTTTGAGAGACCTAGAGCACTAGCTTCTATGTTATTAGCATTGCCTACATCCTACATGGCCATCCTAGCATCACCTACAATTTGTTAACTTAGTTCAAAAAGTTGTATCACTAGTAGCACATATAAGCATACTAATTCCATCATCACTACATCATCTACTAGCATGGACAACACCTACAAATGACCCTATTTGACCCCTAAATTAACTCTAAATAATGGAAACAAGATTTCCATTCATCTATGAACTTGTAACAGGTAAAAATTCATCATTTAAACCCTCTTTTTATTCATAAAATGAGTCCTAATTGTTAATTTAAAATTCTGATTTGTATCCTATACCATTATTCCTCTTGGCTCTCTCTTTGAGGCAAACTCTGTTAGTTTATCTAATAAAGCACCCTTTATTCATTAGAAAGGGAAAATCCAAACCATTTTCTACATATTAGTTTATCATCTATTATTTATCTTATTCCATTTCCTATTCTAAACATACTCTCACTACTTGGATCTTATCCATATCACCCATGTTTAATTGAATTTATCACTAAGTTCTTCATTATTTACCTATATCTGTATCAATTCTAATCATGTTTGATGGGCTAAGTCTGCATTTGATTAGAGGTTTCTATCCATTCATTTTGTAATTTTCAATCCATCAAGGATCATATTGTTTCAAATACTATTTATGACCACACATCATATGCTTAGAATTTGTGATTTGAGAAGGTATTTTTGTAGATATGTGAGAGAACATTTTTACAAGGTCATTATAGAATTTTTGCTTATGATGTAGTTCAACTCTTGTCCAAGTGCCTTTAATTCAAGACAAGATGACATCATGCTAACCTACCTACATGGAAAAAAGTTCTCAAGTGGAGAGGAATTTACTTTGCTTCATTTTTTATAGAGTAACAATATATGAGAACCACAACATGCAAAGACTTTTTATTTTTATTGACTCAGCTTCTGATGATTGGGTAATGTCAAAATTGTAAAAAAAACTTAGGAAGAAAACATCCAAGCACCCAAGAGAATGGCCAATACAAATGCATCAAGTTACCTTGAAGTCACACTCCTTTCAATCCTTGAATCCTTCCTTAGTTTGAGAAATGCCTGGTCACCGATTCGTTAGAGTTCTTATTAAAAAGGGAGTGTACATTTCGAAGCCAAGAGAGACCATAGAACGTGTGGATGAATGGATGAAGTGGACTCATTGCCTATCACATCAAAAGAACATACTTTAGTATCAACATCGTAACTTAAGGGTAAAAACCAAACATTAGCAATCAGTATAAAAATAGTTCATACCATCATGAAGAACACTTATTGGATGACAAACTTACAGGATGGATAAAACACACACACACACACACACACACACACACACACACAAAGAATAGAAAAATATAACGATGTTGTAAAATAAAAAAAAGAAAAGTTAAAGAAAGTTGTAAAACAAAAACGTGCAAAACAAAAATTGTAAAACAAACACTTGTAAAACAAAAACTTGTAAGAAAAAATGTGTAAAAAAAAACATGTANCATGACTGAAATGCAAGGGAGAGATCCAAAATAATGAATGTCTATTTGAATTTCTTAAAAGTGCCCAACTTCTCCCCACTGATGTTCTTAGATTAAGAGGTGAAAGTTGGTGACACTCATATTTCAATGTGTCTATGCCTTCATTGTTAACATGAGTTATTTCCTCAGTTCGTTCTATGCATATTCGGTTGCTCTTTTGACTAGCTATCAACCACAGGGTGTCTACTACTTTTGTGGTTGCTACATACAGGCACCTTTGTATTTGTGTTTTTTGGGCACATCAGTTACATGGAAGAAATGCTAAGCATTCTTCCATGTCATCACCCTCTGAGTCACTATATGTGATGCATGCAACTTTCTTCTTCTTGATCTTTCCATATATGTTTATCTTAGATATCTCCTAGGAAAGATTGCAAATTCCTAGGTACGCATCTATCGTACTCAACCATGGCCTTCCCATTATATTTGGGAAGCCCCTGTTGTTAATGTTAACTTCAATCACTAGGAAATAAGCTGGGTATGTCCAACCACACATAGTGGTAACTATTTCCTCCACCAATCCCAAAGGAATGGTGATGGACCGGTTAGCCAACTCTAGTTGGATATTTCTCTTCTTAAGTTGGGGCAGGTTCCAAGCTTGATAAATTTCTCGTGAGATTAAGATGACTCCAGAACCTGAGTTAAGAAGAGCCTTATGTGGTTTGTTCCTAATGATTTGTAGATAGATTAAGGGGCTTCTAAGATTTGAGAGTTTCCTAGGAAGGTGGCCTTGCTTGATCTAGTGAGTTACAGTATGCGTTAATATAACCGTATGTGTACAGATCTGTTGTTAGACTGAAGGGTGCTTCGAAGTCTTGTTTGTTGGAGGAGCATACATAGATGCAACCGCTTATTTTTGTGAGAGATTTTTTGGGCTTTTGATTCTGAAGAAAGCTCTTATCCTTTTATGGTTGTCAGAACTAGCAGTGGGTTGAATGTTTATGGCTCTTATAGCATTACATTGCTGCGGTTGAGTGGGGAGTTCCCCTTGCATTGTTGGAGAAAGAGGTATGGGAACTACAGGTGGAAGAGGTATGGATGTAGTTGGATGATGGTAGGTATGTGGGGTACCTCCCTAAGGAGAAGGAGTCCTTATAAAGTACTCCCAAACTTCGTAGTGAATTTGGGGAGTTTTGTGACCCATAGAGTCACTTGGATAGTACATTAATGGTTTCACATAATATCCATAAGGATTAGGTTTCTTGTAATGGTACTATTATCTCAGTGGTGGCATCCCCCATGACTATGGGTATTGCCACTGCTGATGCTACCCTATGGGTTGTGGTGGAGTTCCACTTGGATAGTACATTAATGGTTGGTGGAACTATCTTGGGTTACCTTGGGGACAAGGTAACCTTCGAGGTGTCTGTTGTTGGTTAAGTCTTCAGTTAAGTGCATACACCCCAAACTCTTGTAGATGTGAGATGATTGGACAGCATCCCTTATGATGGTCATATTGGCAAATCTCACATCCATTTTCATTGTCTTTGTCTGAGTCCACAACCTCATCGGAGATAGTAATTTTCCCCTTACCCTTGTTATGTGCAGGGCCTAAATCTCACCTTTTTTTCTTATCTTTGTTACTACTTCATTCCTCTTTGGACTCCTCTACTATTTTTAGGACAGTTTCAAGTCTAGATTATAAGGAATTCCATACTTGATCCACCTTAGCTGACACTTTTGTTGTTAGCTTTTGAATCAGTAAGTTTTTTTTGTTCACAAACTCTTTGAGTGGTGACTCATCCTCCTCATCAAAAAATTTCACTCCCTTCTTCCGAAGGGAGGGATCGTGGTTGTATTCTTCTGCACTCTCTCTTTTTCATAACTCACCTTCTTCTTTGGTTACTTGCCCCAACAAGCGATGAATTTCATGGGCTCTAAGTTCTGATAATCTCCCTTAGGCATAACTCCTAAGGATTCTCCTAGTCTCATGCCTTAGCCCATCTACGATGTGGCGAAGTTGGTCTCATTGTGCGTAACCATGGCCTAGGCAACGATGTAACAATGCGTAGTAGTGGCCCATGGCAACATCCAAGGGTTCATGATTACCTTGCTTCCATCCTTGGATCTACTTACACAAATTAGACACTCTAGAGTAGGTTTGATACTTATCATTGAAGAGTTCTAACATCATACTCCACCTCTTGATGGTTTCCAGCTCTAAGGACTGGTACCAACTTTCTGCTTCCTTGATGAGTGTCCTGGGAAACAACTTAAGTTTTTTCCACTTGTTCTCTATGTTCTACAAGGTGCATGCATCTTGGAATGCTTGTAAATGATGTTGCAGATGCGTGTTATATCCCCCTTCGAAGCATGGAATATTTTTCATGTCTAAGTACTTGATTCGACTATCTTTTTTATGCTTGGTTGGTATTCTCACGACCTTTGTTACATCAAGCATACTTCAGGTTGCAAGTAGGGGCTCATCATGATCATCTCTTTCATGATTCCTATGATGTCTATGTTGTTTCCTATTTTTCCTTGGTTCATTCCCTTTTCCTCCCTTTCGACTCTCTCATCAAGGTCTCTCATTTTTCCTATCTCCATCCTCACCGTTATGCTCATGATGGCTATGCCTAGATGTGGAAAAAGAGGATGAGTGATGTGATGAAGTGGAAGAAGAAGAAGACCCATCGTCATGATGATGCTTCTTACCTTCTCTTCAGTTGCTATGGCCCCGATCGTGATGATGATCTAAGTGCCCATCCTTTTCATGTGTTGTTGTTCCCTCTATGAATAGTTGGAATTCATGGGGATTAGAACTAATGTTATGTATCGTTGAGCATAAGTTCTAATACCCCACCTCCTCACCATAATTAGGAGGGGGAAAATAATTTGATAGAGAACACATTATAATGGGTTCATCATCTCTGATTTCACTAAGGACATGCAGGATCCCTTCACCCTTCAACGGTGTATGTTGGCTCTCCTACCGTGAGTCCCTAATATGTTGCACTAATATGGGATGATAATTCCTTATCTCGAAGTCTTCTACAACATATTCAACGTATAATTCTGTCATGCCTATTTGTGAAAGAGCATGAAGAAGAACGTTAGGGACTGCCTAATATGGGGGTAACATAATGTTACCTTGCAAATATCTCCATTGCACCTGTTCATCTTGATGAAGGATAAAGGTAAAGTCTGGTACGTACTCATCGGGGTGAGTATATACCACTCGGTATTGTTTTTTTTGAGAGAATGTTCGGGAATGTATTACTAAAAGAAAGGTACACGACTATACAAGTACAAGTACAAGTGGGGGGGGTGGCCCACCCCAAAAGGGAGTGGGGGGGGGGGCCCCGGGCCCCCACAAAAGATAGTGAAAAACCATGCCGACCCCCACACGGTGGCCAAAAACCACTTGGTATTGTTGAGGAACTAGTGGATTTCAGTTATGTGTTTTTGACTACAATCTGTTTCTTGTATTATCCCTTGGTGGTGAATTTATTTTCTTAGAAGAAGAAATTATTATCAGTGTGCTATTTGACTATTATATAAATTTTTCTTTTAATTAACCCTAAGGTTCATTTAAGCTCCCAACTATATGAGTGATATCCTGTGTTCTACTTAGCGCACAAACACTTAGTCCCTAGCAACAACGCCAATGATGAGTGGCAAGGTATCCCTACACTCAACCATACAAATAGAAGCGTAGCACATGTGATCCAATTGAACTCCATAGACTAAGTGTTGACACAACTCATGGAACACTTAGGGTTAATCATTCATTGTCTTCCCAGACTTACTTGTAGTTGTCATGGTGTATGGTTAAGTAAGTCTGAGGTATATGATTTTTATGTATTTTTATGTTTTATCTCCTATGCTAACAAGGTGAAGGGTGAGAGACTAATTACTAACTCTAACTAATGAACTAAGTCTAAATTAACCTAGCATCAGCATCTATTCCCACTTACCTTTCACACCCTGAATCGATGAAACCTTGGTTACCAAACACTAATTGTTGCTGGGATCACCAAGCGTAATGCACGTGCTCAAAGTGGTCATATTGAGGCACTTAACTAGGAGAGAAGGGTTGAGAGAGAATTAATTAACTAGGAAAGCATGTAAATAAAGAATAATAAATAAAATCCTAATTAGCCTATTCCATGCACTGCAAGGTTTATCCAAGAAGCTCATCTTTATTACTGTACACAAACTTGTGTTCAGGTACAATGTTTGCTCGAATAAAGATCAGTTCACTCTGGAGTTCCTACTGTGGGCACATGGAAATTAATTTATCTATGGAGTGGAAAAAATGCTAGATCTTTACTACATTCTAGGCCTAGAATTAAAAACAATGGAGAGCTGCCTCTTATTTATAGATATGATGACGCACCGCGATATCTCATACCCGATATCGCACGGGATGCGATATAGCGATGGATGCAATATCATGGCCCATGCAATATCGCATCCCATCAATAACATATTATTAGGACTTCTCATTCTATAAGTCACAAACTCTTAATGAGGTTTATGATTTGACACTCAAAGTAAAAAAGAAGCTCAATGGATTTGGAAGTAGAAGTAGAAAAACTTCAAAAGGGAAGGAAAAGGGATTAAATCAAATAAGGGATTCAAGTCTAAAGCTAAAGATAAGGAGGATAGCTATATGACAAGAAGCTAGAGAAGAATGATGAAAAGGAGAAATCTAAGGACTTAGACAAGGAAGGAAAATATTACTGTAGCAACTCAACCATGCTTTAATGATTCAAATGTGGAGAATGAGGATACAAATAATGGAAATGTCCATTTTACAAGGTAGCAAAAGGCAAGGATGTAGAAACCATGGAAGTACAGGAGACATCAAGCCAAGACATTTAGAGAGGTAATCCTAATGGTCCTAAATTTTAGGAATTTTCTACATTAAATTTTTGTTCATTTTATAAGGAATATGAAAAGGGGAGATCATCCATTAAGGAAATTGTTGTTTCAGATAAGGCCTAGATGTCTACTTAGTGCGGAATGAATTCATATTTTTATTGATGAGGAAGCCCAAGAAAATTTTATTTCTTATAGGGTAATTTCTAAATTAGGTTTAGTGAAAAATCCTTATCCTAGACCCTACAAGGTACATCGGTTATCAAGAAACTTCTCTTAAGAGGTGAGAAAGTAATGTGTCTTAAAATTTAAAATTAGAAGTTATCATGATGTTGTAAAATGTAATGTACTACTAATTGATTATGCTAATGTATTTCTTAGGATTTCTTGGAATATTGATAATGGTGCTCAATTTGATGGAGCAAGTAATATGTGGAATGTAGCTAGACCCATTGAAATCCATGAATTGAATTCTATGAAAACTAAATAAGTAAGATAGAAAAGCTCACTTAATGCTTTCTTAACTCTCCTAATAAAGAAAAAAATATTAAGGAATATGATGTGACTAATTTGGATTTTGTGGTTGTATCAATTATTGCTTCTAATCATAATGTTATGTAAGTAGAACTTTCAACAAGTCTGCTAAGCTAGAATGAGTGATTTTCCAAGGTGTTCAATGAGAAATTAGATGGATTATCACCAATGAGAAATTTTCAGCACTAAATTAACTTCATCCTTGGTGCTACCCAACAAGAGAGAATTCTATATGTCACCAAATCAATTGGATGAATTGCAAAGAGAAATAGAGGAGTTACTTACAAATGGCTTCATAAGGGAATCCAATTCACCTTATGAAGTTCTAGCAATGTGTGTGCCAAAGAACAATAGTAATGAATGGAGAATGTGCATTGATTCAAGAGATATGAATAGGATAATAATGAGGTACAAATTTTCTATTTTAAGGATGGATGATATCATTGATGTTTTTAATAGAACAAAATGTTTCAACAAAATTTATTTGAATCATCAAATTTAGTTAGGTCTAGTGATGAGCAAAAGAGAGATTTCAAGACATTGGATGAAAGTTTTGATGGTTGGTGATGTCATTTGGACTCACAAATTCACCTAATAAATTTATGAGGTTGATGGATGATGTACTCAATGATTAATTGGTAAGTATTTTATTATCTCTTTTTATGATATTTTGGTATGTAACTCTAATGAATAGGAGTACTTGAATCACTTGGGAAGAGTGTGTTTTAAATTGGAGGCACATTTGGTGATCAATGTGAAGATGAGTCATTTATTCAAGAATGAGATCATATATTTAGGCCATGTGATTTATAAAAGTCAAATTTAAATAAACGCTACCAAGGTAACAGCTATTATAGATTGGCCAACTCATAAACATATTCTTAGTTTAGTAGGTTTTTATAGAAGGTTAATTAAGAATTTTATTAGTATTTCATGGTTTATGTTTACTTTTTTGAAGAATAATTAAGATTTCAAGTGGGGTGACAAAACCCGAAAGAGCTTTTACTTATTAAAGGAAAAAATAACTAGTGAACTAGTACTTGTAATAGCAAATTTTTAGAAGCTTTTTTAGTTGGGCATTAATACAAGTGAATTTTTCATATTAGGAATGCTTTTATACTAAGGTAGATCTATTACTTTCTTTTTAGAAATGTTGAATAAGTCAAGGTAAATATATAGCATATATGAGAAGGAGTTATATGTTATTCTTCAAGTAATTAAGCATGGGAGGTATAAGTTGTTGCCCAAGGAGTTGACTTCAATGAATGATTACAGATCACTTCAGTTTCCCAATTCCTAAAAGATGTTGAGTGCTAAACACATGAAGTTGGTGATATAATTGTAGGATTTTCATATTATGTGTAAGCATAAAAGTGGAAAATACAATGTAGTAGCTAATGCATTATCTAGGATGCATGTGGTGAATTGTATAAGCATGATTCAAATTTTGGGTAGGTTTGGAGAAGCCTCAAGGAACCATTGTTGAATAGGATAGGCTAATATAGGAACCATCATATTCAAGATGAACTAATATTCAAGAATAGGAAGGTATGTATTCTCAATTATGTTATTAGAAGAAAAATTTTGGTTGAAAAGCATTTTGGTGACATGATAGGTTACATGGGCAGATACAAGATATTGGAACTTATGGGCAGGTACTATTTTTGGCTTGGAATAATGTTCTAGGTATTCAAATTTATGAAAGAGTGTTTGACATGTCAATAATTAAAAGAAGGTAATAAATGGATGGATATTATATATATTTGCTAATTTCTAAGGGTTTTTGGGAAAGTGTATCAACGAAATTTATGAGTGAAATTCCAAAGACTAAGATTAGGAATAATTTTAGCTTTGTTATTATTGATAGATTCTTCAAGATGATACACTTCATTCTACGCAAAAATGTGAGTGATGCATCTCATGTTGCAAATTTATTTTTCCAACATGTTGTGAGGTTGCATGAGACTCCTTTGAATATTGTTAGTGATAGAGAATCCAAGTTTACTAGTCATTTTTGGATGTCCCTTTTGAAAATTTTAAGAACAAAGTTAAATTTTTTTAATGGATATCATTCATACTCTGATGACCAAGTGGAGGTATTTTGGTATAGGGGTACATCCCATGATTCTCTTTTAGTTTTTCCTATAATTGTTTTTATAGGTTTCTATCTCTATCAAGATATCTTAAAAGATGAGACACAAGATTTTACAAGAGTCATCTTCATTTCAAAGGAGACATCTTGGCCAAATTACAATTTTCTTAAAGGCGATTTCTTGACCAAATTGCTATCTTCTTAGATGAGACATCTTGTAATTAAGGAGACATCTTGGATCTTGAGGAGACATCTTGGACATTGGGGGGATATCTTGTCCTTAGTGATGATGTATCATACTTATGTGAAATGTCTCAACAGGATTCAAAATTGATAAGGAGATGTTTGGGAAGGCTAGGAGATGTCTTGTTCAACCTGATAAAGCTCCAACATGGAAATTTTAGTGGAAAACATATATGGAAGAAAATATCCATGTGGGAAACTACTACAAAGCTATTTGGGAAATATTTACAGGTTTTTAAATCTTTATAATTATTTTTTGAGTCCATTCTTGATAGGAGAAGAGAAGAAAGAAAGAGAAGATGAAGGAGAGCTTGTGCATAGGAAGAGACATCCCAAGACCTTGAAAGAGGTGATAAGAGATTTGGCAGTTGTATTTCATGTGTGTGGATGCATCTCTAAGGCCAAGTCTATGTGAGATCTTGGCTATAAATCTTTTCCTCTAGGATAGAATTGTAGACATATGTAGATTAGATTTGATTTGGAGATTAAGTGTTACATTGAGGTTAACCTTGTGAGATTGTAGAGCCTCAATCTCTACAATAGTGTGTGAGTGTGTGAGAGTGCATTTGATCCTTGGATTTGACATTCATTGTATTGTAATATTCTCATTTGATAAATGTAGATAGCTACTTTTATTTTTCTTTCATATTATCTAGATTTAGTGATTTGAAGATGTAATCATAAGAAGTAAACCTACTCTAGTGTTATTGGCATCAGAGCTTACGGTTTATTATTGTTTAATTTTAGTTGTGGTGTTTTGTCTCTTTTAGATGGTTCCAAAGAGGAAAAATGTGTAATCCCTAAATAGAGAAATGGAGAACATGAGATTTACTTTCTAACAAGTGATTGAAATATTAGAGGAGATTAGTGTCAAAGTAGTTTAAAATGTTCATCCCAACCATGTTTAGATCCACAATGATGAGGAGAATGCTTGCTTACATAAAGGTGAAGAAGTTTCTCAACATTATGAAAGAGCCCAAGATGAGGAGGAAGATAATTATGGCTATGGGAGTATTAGAATCCATCAGCCTAGGATTTCAAAGAAAAGGAATACTATTACTCATGGTAGAAATCTATCACTAGTATCTACTATTTCTCATGGCAAGCTAGATGATGAAGATCAAGCTTGGCTTACTAAGGCATTCAAAAATACTTCAAGGCTTCTATATGTCTAAGTAAAGATGTTCAATGATGTAGATGGCACCAATGCTTTCTCAAGTTAGTTTAGGGCATTGGAAAAGCATTTTTAGTTTGAGGAGATACCTAGGTATGGATTTTAAGTATCCTAAAATTTTAAGTATCCTAAAATTTTAAGTATCCAAAATTTTAAGTATCCAAAAATTTTAAGTATCCAAAAATTTTAAGTATCCTGAAATTTAAGTATCCTAAAATTTTAAGTATCCAAAATTTTAAGTTAGTTTAGAGCATTGGAAAAGCATTTTCAGTTTCCAAATTACAAGGTATGGATTCTACTTAGTGGGAGTTATGAAAGAAAAAATGGACAACCTAGTAGACATTGGGATCTCATGAAGTATAGATTGAGGAGAAAAATTAAACAATCTCAAGAGATGATTATAAAGTTAAAATTCTAAGAAAAGGTGATAAATATATCAAGGAACTTTATATTAAGTTTTGTGAATTATTTCATTAGGTTAAAGTAAATTTTGAGTATGAGTAGGCTTTAATTTTTCTAGGATGCCTTAAAATGACATATCAACTAGAGTTGCCATTTTATGAGCCACAAAATCTTGATGAGGCTTATGAGTTGGCACTCAACATAGAAGAAAAACTTAATGGATTTGTGAATAGGGACAAACAAGCTTCCAATGAAAGGGAAAAGGGATCCAAGTCCAAACATGAAGACCAAGATGATAGCCATGATAAGAATATTGAAGGGGGTGATAAGAAGGGTAAAGAAGAGAAGGACCAAAGCAAATAAAACAAGGATCAAGGTAGAAAATTATCAAAGATTCAAGGCTTCAAGTGTATAGAATGGGAACACAAGCAATAGAAATATTTAATCTACAAGGTAGCCATTCTATACAAGGATGTACAAACTATGAAGGTTGTGGAAATACCAAGTTAAAAGCTTCAAAGAGGTAATCCTAATGCTCCTAATATTGAAGAAGTTTTTGAATTAAATTCCTTTACATTCATGGAGAATGTAAACAAAAGAGACCATCCTGCTAGAAAGTTGTTATTTCAAATTATAGCTAGATGTTTACTTAGTAGAAAATGGATTTAGATTTTTATTTATGAGGAAGTCCAAGAAAATGTTATTTCTTCTAGGGTAGTTGTTATATTATGTTTGGCAACTAATCTTGATCCTAGACCCTACAAAGTACATTAGTTATCTAGATATTTCTCTCAAGAAATGAGGAAATAATGTACTTTGAAATTTAGAATTGAATGTTTTCATGATGTTGTGAGATGTGATGTGCTTCCAATTAATTGTGATGATGTAATTTTGGGGAGGCCATGGAATTTTCCTAATGGTGCTCATTTTAATGAAGCAAGGAACATATAGAGTGTAGCAAGACCTAATCAAATCCATTAGATAATTCCCATGACAATTGAACAAGTGAGGAAATAAGCCTCACCTAATGTTTTATTAATCCTTCTAGGAGAGAGGGAATATATTAAGAAAAATGATGAAATAAGTTTTTATTTTTTTGTTATAACAATAGATACTACTAACCATGATGATGTATATGTTAAAATTTCTATAGGTGTGCTAGGCTTGAAGGAAAACATTTTCAAGGTGCATAAGGAAAAATTGGATGGATTGCAACTAATGAGGAATGTATAACGTTAGATTTACTTCATCCCTAGTACTACCATTACAAGAAAAGGAGCTTATTGGATTGAATCAATGGGCTAAATTGCAAATGCATGTACAGGAGTTACTTACAAATGAATTCATTAGGGAATCCATTTTACCTTGTGTACTTCCAATAGTGCTAATGCTAAAGAAGAATAACAATGAATGGAGGATGTGCATTAATTTCAGGGTAGTAAATAGGATAATAGTAAGGTATAGATTTCCTATTTCCAAAATGGATGATATTATTATTATCCTTACTAATGCTGAAATTTTTAGCAAAATTGATTTAAAAAGCAGATACCATGAAATTAGAATCAAGCCTAGTGCTGAATGGAAGACAACTTTCAAGATACTTGATGGATTATTTAAGTGGTTGGTAATTCCATTTGGGATCACAAATGCATCTACTACATTGAGGAGATTGATGCATGATGTTCTAAAAGGCCTAATTACTATGTGTTGCATTATCTTCTTTGATGACATTTTGGTGTATAGCTCTACTGAGGAGCACTTGGCTCACTTGAAGAAAGCATGTCTTAAATTGAAGGAGGCACAATTGGTAATCAATGTGAAGAAAAGTCATCTTTTTAAGAGGGAAATCACATACTTGGGACATGTGGTTTCAAAACATCAAATTCATATGAAGGCTACCAAGTTAAGGGCGATTAGAGATTAGCCAACTCGTAAAAATGTTGTGAATGTAAAATCATTTGTTGATTTAACAAGTTTCTATATAAGGTCCATAAAAAATTTTGGTAACATTTCTTAGCCTATTTTTGCATTGTTGAAGAAAAATAAAGATTTGAAGTGGAACATTGAAATCCAAAGAAGCTTTAACTTATTTTTAAAAAATGAATAATGAACCAATGCTTGTAATTCTAGACTTTCAAAAACTTTTTTAGGTGGAGGTGAATGCAAGTGGACTTGCCATTGGTGGGGTAATTTCACAAAGAGGTAGGACTATTACTTTCTTTTCTAAGAAGTTAAATGAGTCAAGGAAAACATATAACGTATATAAGAAGGAGTTGTATGATATTCTTCAAGCAATTAATCATTGGAGGTAGTACTTTTTGTCCAAGAAGTTTACATTACTGATAGATCACAAAGCTCTACAATTCCTAAATTTCCAAAAGAAGTTGAGTGCAAATCACATGAAGTGGATTACACAATTGCAAGAGTTTAACTTTGTGTTGAAATAAAAAAAGTGCATTAATTAATGTGATGGCTAATGCATTGTCTAGGATGCATGTAGTAAATTTTAGCATGCCTTATGTGGAAGGTGTGGGTGATTTTTTTGATTTTTATGAACATGATTGTGATTTTGGGTAGGTATGAAGAAGCCTCAAGGAATCATTGATGAATAGTATAAACCAATGAAAAACTATCATATTCAAGATTAAATATTATTCAAGAATGAAAAGGTATGTGTTCCTAATTGTGATTTTAGAAAGAGAATTTTGCTTGGAGAGCATTGCAGTGACATGGAAAGTCATTTGAGTAGGAAAGACATTGGAACTTGTGGCTAGGTACTATTTTTTACTAGTGATGACATCAAAAGTTTCCAAATTTGTGAAGGAGTGCATAACATATCACAAGTTCAAAGGAGGTAAAGGTATGAATGGATACTATATGTCTTTACCATTTCCCAAAGGTGCATGGAAAAGTATGTTAATCGACTTTGTGGATGGTATTCCAAAGGACAAGAGTGGAAACATGTAATTTTTGTTATTATGAATAAGTTCTTCAAGATGGAACATTTCATTCCATGCAAGAAGAGAATTGATGCTTCTCATCTTGAAAAGGTATTTTTCTAGCATGTTGTAAAGTTACATGGAATTCCTTTGAATATTTTTAGTGCTAGAGACTCCATGTGAAACATCTCAAAAGCATCCAGAATTAATATGGAGATCGCTAGGAAGGTTGAGAGATATCTTGTTCAACTAGGTAAAGATCCAACATGGCAATTTCAATAGGAAACATCTAGGGAAGGCAAGATCCATGTGGGAAAATTTTAGAAATCAATTTAAGAAATGTTTCTAAGAATTTTAGATCTTTATAATCATGTGTTGTGTTCATGCTTGGTAGAAGAAGAGAAGCAAGCACGAGAAGATGAAGGAGAGCTTGTGCAAAACTTGTTCAAGGGAAGAGACATTCTAAGACCTTGAGAGAGGTGAGAAGAGAGTTGGGGAAGCGGTTGCATATGTTTGGATGCATCTCTAAGACCAAGTGTATGTGTGATCTCATCAATAATACTTTTCTTCTTAGATGGAATTGCAGATCTATGTGGATTAGATTTGATTTGGAGATTGAGCCTTACATTAAAATCAATCTTGTGAGATTGTAGATCCTCAAGCTCTACAATAGTATGTGATTGTGTTGGATCCATGGATTTGGTATCCATTTTATTATAAACATCTCATTTAATAGTTAAAAATTGCTAGTTTTGTTGTTTTTTAGAAATTTGGTTTATCTTTCATATTATCTAGATTGAGTAGTTTGAAGTTGAAATCTTAAGGAGTAAACCTACTTCATAGTTAATAAATATTTAATAAATATTTTAAGGAACTTGTGTGAAAAATAGCCTAATATGTGGGGAATTTGTTTGTGTCATGGTGAATTTTTATATAATAATGTTTTTCATGTTTTTATTGGAAAAGGCTTGTTGGAGGTGAATTATGGTTTTTGTCCAATGATGATGGATAATGTGAAGAGCTTTGAAGGAGAAGATCAATTGAG
>MNCI01017436.1:5254-34709 GCA_015680685.1 Gnetum montanum
TTTTTGAAATTTATCATCGCCCAAAGGACATCAATTAGGTAATTAACTTTAACACTTAGAATAATTATGCCTAAAAATCATTTAACCCTTAGGTACACCAGGAGACTAAAATGGCAACCACCTAAGTCACAGGACCCATTATTACAAACTTTCGGGCACGATCATAGGTTATAACATAAGATATTTAATAAAGGAAAGTAGTAAGGTATAACTTGACTTTAAAAATAACCTTACTAACACTTGACCCGTGTGATTGCAGAATGGCCCTGAAATATGCACAACTGGAGGGTCATATTCAAGGTGGAAAGAAAAGATCTTGGATAGGTGGAAGACAAGGTCCTTCTAGACAACATGTAGAATAGGAGGAGCAATCATCAGCATCCATCAAGATGAACCTCCTACCGGACGGTTCAGGCAGGCAGAAGGAGGAGCTGCTGCAGTGCCTGAGCCAGGACAACAACTCACGCTACCCCCAGATTGTATTTAGGATATCCATGAGAAGTCCACATTCACTGCGGTGATTATGGAGTTAAACTTCGAATATTTTGTAGAGTTCGCTCCTGAGGCTGTTAGGGATCACCTCAAAGGATCTCCCTTATGGCCTATCCTCTCTGAAAGTGGTGCTTGGTACCTAGGAGAGATTTTCCAATTTTGGCACAATAGGGATCAAGGCATCACCGTTAACATTTGTGGTGTGAAAGTTGACTTCTCTGTGTAGGCTATTTTGGAAGTGTTAAACCTTCTAAATATAGGGCCCTAGGTTGCTTGGTTATCCACCTGTTCAGACCCCGATGTGCAAAAGGATTGGTTGGAAAAGGCTTATGGTAGAGATAAAGCATTTGGAGAATTGATGACGGAAGAGAGGGTTTATTTCAAAATTGGGACACATCACCTCTTCCCCACAAAGGGCTTGAAAAGAATATCTATGTATGCAGCTAGAGGATGTGCAGTGTCGATGGGAAAGGTTAACACTAACCTACCCCATCTATATTTGATGGAGATCCTGAGACGATTCGAAGAACGGAAGACAAGGAAGATGGTGCTGCCTTTCCCTTGTCTTATCAAAAAGCTTTTCCAACGTGCTAGTATTCGGGGATACACCAATGAAATCCTCCAAAAAGCCTAGAATTCTTCATATGATAAATTGCTAAAGGCTCCAGCTCTAAGAAAAATCACTGGCGAAGAGCTGAGACCAGAAGAAGAAGAAGAACATATGACTGGAACACTTGCAACTCAACTTGCAGGACCCAGTCAACCTCCTGCCATGGGTCCTATCCAATAACAAGAAGCAGGTCCTAGCATAGGCCAGGATTAACCACTACTACTGCCAGACTACAGACCATTGATGAGCCATCTTAGAGCCATCGCTGAAACAGTCAGTTAGGAAAGTTGTGATGATGCAAACCTCTTCCATGTCATCAATGATACTAATCAGCCTACATTTTCATTGGATCGCATAAGGGGGAAATATCCATTCAAACAGGAGGAGGGGAAAGTAGATGGTCTCAACAGATCTCAAGAAATGTGGAATCTTTTCAGGTGCAATTAGAGATTGGTGAAGGGGCCACAGTGATGGTCATGCAATACCAAAATGTCGTAGGAGTTGCAGAAGTGGTTGTAGACCACATCAAAGAATCATTCAATGTACCTATTGTGCCACCGATAGATCTCTCAAGAGCATGGGATGCTCAAACTCTAGCCAGAATCTCAATGACTCCTGTAGAACATAAGGACATGCTTGATCAATTGCTACAAATAGGACAAGTTCTAACGTCCCTTTTTGACATCCCTCAGGATGTCACAGCAATTTAATCAGACCTCATTTTCACAAAGGAGAAGCTGGTCATATCTGAAGTGAGGGCTGAGCATGCTGAAGCCGAAGTGCAAAAACTACAAGAGTATCTCGTGGCCTTACAAGCAGCATAGTGGGACCCTCTACAATTTGTTCCCATAGACAAGTTATAAAATTTTAGAACAGAGAAACTGACCAAATTGATAGCAGAGAATAAAAAGGTGGTAGATGAAAAGGAGAAGGTTGTTTGGGATGCCTCCGCAGCAGAAGCGCAAACCCATGTGCATCTTAAGGCACTCAAGGCATTAGAAGAAGAAAATAAGCAGCTGGTTGCTGATAATCTTCGGTTGACCACTGTAGAGAAATAAAAGAACATTCTCAATGAACATTTTCATCAATTCCAAGAACAATTCATCTAAGTCAACTAAGATGTAATCCATTTAGCCAAAGAAAATCGAAACCCTCTCAATGGAGGAGGTACGCGCTATTCGACAAAAGTCAACAATTGAGATAAGTGCGTGGCAGAATGAGGCTAAACGACATGAGAAGTTGAAGGAGAATTTTCACGATTAGGTGGGGATGTATAAACAAGTCCTTGAAAAGGAGATCCATATGGCCAAGGCCCAAATCAACACTATCAGTTCTCAACACACTGATTGGGGGGCCATACTGGACACCTACGTCTTCGCCCACCAAGCAGAAGTTAAGAATCGGGACCTGTAGATTCAGGATTTGACAGAGTACATGGAGTTGGTGAACCTTAGATATGCCAACCTTGCCATGTTAATAGCAGGGTGCCTGAGAACAGAGCTTGAGTAGCAAGTAGTTTCCATCCACATCAAATATGAAGCAGAATTTGCAGAGTGCAAGAAGCTGGTAGAAAAACTAGATGTTGCAAATTCTAAAATTGAGATGGTAAAATCCAGTTACTAGGGATAAAAAGAAGTTGCAACCGACTTGGCTCGATGGCTAATAGATCTTCATGAATACAAGGATAAAGCCAGAGCCTATGAAGAGGAACGATGGGTGTTCGCAGCTTGGTATGTCAAGGCAAACCAAATGTCCCCATAGCTATCCTGTTCATGGGAAGTGCCAAATCCATCAAACATAGGAACATTAGCATGGATGGCACAAGATCCTCAGACCGAAGAGGAGAAGCTCCAGGCCATACTTCAACGCTATCAAGCTTCAAAGCTTGGAGCACATGACAAAGGGAAAGTGTCGATGGAGGAGCCACCGCCACTAGGAACTACATGAGTTCCAAATCTTTGTAAATATTCTGTGTGTTGTATCTTTATTTTTTTTTCTTCCCACACTGCGGCATCATCCCATTTCTTTTTCTAGTTAATAATCCCATACCTATCCATTGTGTAATCATTGTAACTCAAGGATGAATTTTTATTTAGTTGTGGGGGTATGATGGGACGTGATATCGCATGGGCTGCGAATTCACATTTTCCCCTACGATATCACGTACACGATATCGTAGTCCACCGCAATGTTTATAAATAAGAAGCGGCTCTCCCTTGTTGAAGCATTAGAGTTTAGATTGTAGTGAAACTCTGGCAATTTGATCCCTCCAGAGATAGATTATTTTCCTGTGTCTGCCCACAGTGTGGTGAATGTAATTGTACGGCATCCTTTATTCGAGTGTAACATACTTGGACATGCACATGACTGACAATAAAGATCAAGATTACTTCATCATTACAGCATTCAGTTTGTTATTTATTTATTTAATTGTTATTTACTACTTTCCTAATTAGTCTCTCTCTCATCCTTAAACTCCTAGTAACAAGGAATGAGTACGACTTGATTATGAGCATTTAAGTGTGACTACTTGGTAACCTAGTGGCGTGCCTAGGATCTACGCTTGGTAATCCCAGTGGTAGTCGTGCATGAAGTCCAAGATGTGTACGGATAATCAAGGAATGGATGCTCATCGCACTTAGACTATATTAGATTCTCTTACCCTTTCCTCCTAGCTTAGTTAATATTACTTTCCATTGCCTTCAGGAGTAGCATTAGATTAGGATCCACATCATACACCTCACTCTGGACTAAATCATACATGACAAAGTTAATACTAGTCCAGGTGGGAAGACAACGAACTACGACTTAAGGTTAACTATCTAAGTGCCACAACTAGTTCGTCTATGGAGTTCGACCAGATCACACGTGAAAAAGCTTGTATTCATATGGTTGAGTGTAGGGGTACCTCACCACTCATCAACTACTTTATTTAACATCCCCAATGATGTCACTACAACATAGTAAGACCTTATAGCCACTAAAGGAAAATTGGTCATGGCTGAAGTTAGGGCAAAACATGCGGAAGTAGAGGTGCAATGTTTACAATAGGAGCTATTCACCTTGAGAGCCAAAAGATGGTATCCTACCCAATTTATTACACCTGACGAAGTGGAGAAATTCAGAACAAAGCAATTGGCCAAGCTAATTAAGGAAAATAAAGTTGTAGCACGATAGAAGGAAAAGGCAATTTAGGATGCCTCTGTCGCCAAAGCACGAACCTATGCCCATAGAAAGGCACTGATCGCCATGCAAGAAGAGAATAAGTAGCTCACCATTGAAAATTCAAGGTTGACCGCAATTGAAAAGCAAAAGAATATTTTAGAGGAAAGTGTCCACTAGTTGAGAGAACAATTGGTGAGGGTCAACCAAGACATCAATAAATTGGTCAGGGAAAATAAAACCCTCTCTATGGAGGAGGTCCATGCCATTCAATAGAAGTTAAGTAATTAAAATCAATGCATGACAAAATGAGGCCAAGAAATATGAAAAGTTGAAGAAACAATTCCATGACCAGATAGGCATGTATAAGCAAATAAATGAAAAGGAAATTCAAATGGCTATAGCCAATATTGGAGCCATTTCAATGAGAAATCCTGACTAGCAACCCATCTTAGATAGCTAAGCTCTACTCCATTAGGAAAAAGTGAAAAGTAAAGACCTGTAGATTGAGGATTTAAAAGATTACATGGTGTTGGCTAACCTCAGATATGCCAACCTTGCCATGTTAACAATAGGTTGGCCTAAAAACAAGCTAGAGAAGTAGGTAGCAACCACTTATGCATTGTATAAAAAAGAGTTTGTAGATAGGAAAGATACTTTGCAACAACTCTATGTGGAAAACTAAAAATTGAAGGTGGTTAAAGCCAGCTACCATGGATAGAAGGATGTTACCTCAGACCTAGCTAGGAGATTAGTAGATTATCAAGACTTAAGAGAAAAAGATAGGGCCTTTGAGGAAAAAATCACAATAGTTTGTAGCTTGGTATGTGAAGGCTAACAAGATGTTCCTGCGACTAGAATGCCCTTGGGACATACCAACACTAACACATATCAGTTTAGTAGCCTGGATAGTACATGACCCAAGGACAGAAGAGGAGAAGTTGTAGGCATTGCTTGATCACTACAAATTTCACAAGCTTGGTGACAAAGGAAAGCACCTGATAGAAGAGCCACCACCTCTAAGAACCACACGAGCTTCCCTGAGTTATGTCTTATAATTTTGTGTCTAATTTTTGTAGAGCACCACTACGACATGTATAAGCCCATTTTTTGTTTGTCTAAGTTAATCAATAATTCCATACCTTTCCATGAATGTTTGTAAAGAACTTGTTCCTCATTTTGTTTAACTCAAGGATGAGTTTTCATTTAGTCGTGAGGGTATGATGAATCATCATCGTGTCAACCCCAATATTGGATACCCGATATCGAGGCTTCAATATCAGATAAGCGATATTAGGTCTTAAGAAATGATGTCAGATATTTGATATTCTCTCTTTCGTGCTAACTTATAAATATAACATGGGTGCATGGTTGGAACATAGTTTTAGTTCTTAGTTTTTATAGTTTTTCTTAGATTTCTGAATTCAAGTTCAAGTGCATGCTCGCAGTGTGATGTTTGTAATTGTACAACATCTTTGTTCAAGTGTGACGTACTTAGACATATTACATGATTGGAAATAAAGATTGAGATTATGTCCATCATTGCCGCATTCACTTAGATTTATTTCGTTAGTTAATGTTTCCATTTATTTCTATTTAATATTCCTATCACTAAGTAAAATGAGTACAACTTAATCATAAGCACTTAAGTGTAAGTACTTAGTAATCTAGCCCAATGATGTACGCTTGGCAATCCCAATAGTAGTTATATGAAGTCCAAGGTGTGTACAGACAATTGGAGATGAATACTCATTGCACATAGGCTAGTTTAGATCTTATTTTCCATTGTTCATTAGCTTAATCAATTCATCTCTTTATCTTTTTATCATCATTAGGAGCACATAGGCTAGTATTTTCCATTGTTCATTAGCTTAATCAATTCATCTTTTTATCATCATTAGGAGCATCATAACATTAGACAACATCATATGCCTCACTTTGGACTAAACCATACATGACAAAGCTACCACTAGTCCAAGTCGGAAGACAACAAACTTTGATCAAAGCATAAGGATCTCGATGCCACAACTAGTTCCATCTACGGAATTCGATCAGTTCATGCGTGAATGCTTGTGATTCATATGGTTGTTCATGCGTGAATGCTTGTGATTCATATGGTTGGTTGGGCATAGGGGTATGTAACCGCCTACGTCGCCCTACGTTACCCTGGTGTTCTACTCGCTCGCTAACCGTCGGCTGGTTCAAGTGTTGTGACCTTAACGTATAGATAAGTGTGGATACGTCTGAGCAAGGCATTAAGTACGTATGGTTCAAGGTTGTCAATCCCAGCTAAGGTTTCAGCTGTGTGGCCGATCCCAACTTGTCCTTCCCCTAAATGAATGAGTATTGTAAGTAGCTTAGTCCTGAGTAACCTACTAACTGCCCAACCAACCAAACAATTGCACACGAAACCACGCTTACTAACGTAAGTGAATGAGTATTGTAAGTAGCTTAGTCCTGAGTAACCTACTAACTGCCCAACCAACCAAACAATTGCACACGAAACTACGCTTACTAACGTAAGTACTGTGGTTACCGGTGGACCCACCAGACTAAATGAACGACACCGCCGTCCCTCTCATAACCATCATGTATCATTTGCAAATTAGCCATATCATTTGCAAATTAGCCATAAATGGATTGTGCAATTTTAAATTGTGCATGGATTGTGCAATTTTAAATTGTGCATGGAAACAAAAATTGCAGCTAAAATTTCATTGTTGTGGTAGGTAACATTTGCATCTACATGGAAGGCATGACAAACAAGAAAACTTGTGGTGGAAAGGTGGCAAGAATGACCATCGTAAATGGACAGTAACGATCACAAACCAAGAAACTTCCTAGAAGCTAAATAATTGATAGTTACCAGTAGGGAGATGGTATCATAGCTAGTATTTGAGAATACTTATTTTCAATCACTCACACCCTAACTCCTTTACTTTTTTTTTTATTTTTTTAACAAGACATAATGATAGGTTGCATAAGTGATAATCTCATTGGGTAAAGGTCGGTACATAAAGGCACCCTTAAGTTATCATTAAACTCGTTTGTAAATTGTTTAAATTTTTTGAATTATCATGTTTCCACCTCACTCTTGTCAAACCAAAAAACCAAAAAACCAAAGAATGATTGTAGATGTACTTTATGATGTATAGCCAACATGATAATTATCAAACCAAAGAATGATTGTAGATGTACTTTATGATGTATAGCCAACATGATAATTATTGATAATTATTGAGGAATAGAGCCATTTCTAAATTGTGACTTAAACTGTGACTTAAACTTGCTAGTTTCATTACTAGATAATGAGCTATGGGAGTGTTTGCAGAAATATTAGGTCTGCAATTTTCTCTCATACTGCCATATAAATGAATTGGATTGAGAGAATGTATGCAAAGGTCGACAAGGAAGAAGCAAAACAATGTTGTCAATCAGCTCTGTAATTTAAATGAGAATATAGTTTATCCATGTTATCCTTCACTTTAATGAAATCTGCAACAACATAGTTTCAATTCTCCAATGAGCCCCGTAAGCATGAACGAAAACCCTCCAAACATGAAAAATTTTGATTAATTATGCGACTGTGTACTCTGCGTATCTTACCTCAACTGCCCTTTTTGGAAGCTACTTTTCACGTAAATTTGTATAAATTGCTGAAGGGGAAGAATTTGCCTCATTGTCTTGCTTCGCACTATGAAAAAATTGGCGTTCTCACAAATTTTGATCGCAATTTCTTTACTTATGCAATGCCTGGGTTGAGGGGAAATTAGTAAGTTTGCCTGAGTGCAAGTTAATGTATACCATAAATCAAATGCCATTTAAATCTCACCGTAACTAATTAATTTATGTATTTTAGATGTAAATTTGCGCAGTAAGTTTACTTAATTTTCGTGCATAAAAACTAAGTAACCATAAATAATATCTTAAATCATAAAATTCAAGAAAAAAATTAATATTGCACATCTCAATGAACCATGTTTTTGAAAACAAATTCGAGTCCATCTTCAACCATGTTGTTTTGATGCATGACAAGTATAATTCTGTCATTATCTAGATTAATCTTTTTTGTTAAGTATTTACCCAAATTAAAATTCTTTATCAATGTCATCAATTTCAGTCATGTTACTCAGGAAGTAGTTTAAAGAGCCTGTGATTTCCATCTCTTTTTCATGATGCTTTTCTACCAAATTTTCATCATGCATTAGACATTCGTCACCAAATGAAACAGATCTACTCAAAGAAACAATGTATTAATGTATTAGGAGACTATAGCCTAGCATTCCTCTGTATGCGTATGAAATTGGAAAGTTGAAAATAATGAATTATTAAAAATTTAAATTGAATGATTTTTTAAAATCACAATAAATAATCCAAAAGAAAAATTAAATTTTCCTGGTCTTGCTGCCGGTTCATTGTGGATCCATCTTACCTTTCCTGGTCTCTCCAGATTCAACGCTATGCCCTTCACACCGCTGGAAAATTCGACCATTTCCCCGGCTTGAATCTTGTTCAATCCAGATACGCGTGCAATTCCATCTCCAACCGAGACCACTCTTCCGATCTCATCCACTTGTAGATTGGAATCATAACTTGAAATTCGACTTCCTAATATTGAGGTGAGTTCGAGGTGTGAGGGACAGTGCTGTATCAAGCTCTCCTTTTCGTTGCTGCCACGCGTGCTGTCTCCGCAGTCTACGTGTGTCGTTCTAACCCGCTGCCACGCGTGCTGTCTCCGAAGTCTACGTGTGTCGTTCTTTCGTTGCCACTGCTGCGACCTGCAACGCGTAGTGCACCGCCTGAGAAGATGCTCGCTGGCTGCAGGCTCTGGCACCGCTCCCCTGCAGGCTGCTAATGTTAGAAAAGATAAAGATGCTCTGTCCCTTGTCCCTTGCTGGCTGCTAATGTAGTAGCTCGCATTGAAATTCCGTGCCGCGAGCGACGCTTCGGCTTCTCCGGAGGCCAGGTGACGTGACGCATTGAAAACTTGCGACAATCGAGAGAAACAAAACCACTTCACGTGACGTGACGGCCAAATTCGGGCCAGGTGTCCAGTCCTGCACCTGCTACTGGGAGCGCCTATGAAAAGGTCCCAGATCTTCACTCGTAATGCGCACTCGCCCAAGAACAAGCCCGACTTGTTTCTTCTGCTTTGCCCCCTTTGCCTGCAGAATTAATTAATTAATTTGCAGGATAGAGCGAAATGGCGGAGAGGGCGAAGGAATTGGTGTGCGTGACGGGGGCGAGCGGTTTCATTGGAGCATGGGNAACTTATAACAACACCATAACTTAATAATTTATGTCAGGGTACGCTGCACGTGTTGCGCGCGGCGACTGCGGGTTCGTCGCAGCGGGTGCGCCGCGTGGTGCTGACGTCGTCGATCTCGGCCATGATCCCGAACCAGGGATGGACGCCGGGCGTGCCCGTGAACGAGGACTGCTGGGCCGACGAGCACTTCTTGCGCGACAACGGTCTGTGGTATCCCATGGCCAAGCTGCTGGCCGAGAAGGCCACGTGGGAGCACGTCAACAAAACGGGCCTGGACGTCGTGGCCATCAACCCCGGCACCGTTCTGGGTCCCATCGGCCCTCCCGTCGTGAACTCCAGTATGGCCATGTTGCAAGTAAGTAGCACCAACAAAGATTATCATTACTGTTTCTTATATATCATTTCAAGTAACATCAACTAGTTTACAGTGTTTGATTAGTGGGAAGTTGTAATAATGATATTGATGTCTTCTGGTTGTTCCTCCGGTGTGATGCCTTCTGGTTTTCTCCGGTGTGGCTATGGTGCCTTGTGCTTCCTCTTCGCCTCTTCGCCGCCGATGTTCTCTGGTTGTTCCTGCTGCTGAGCTGCCTTCTCTTCATCTTTTGACTTGCCCCACACCATGTCGTAGACTCCTGGACTGATGCAACCACAGTGCAAAAACAACGGATTTTGATCTTTGCTCAGTCTGTTGTTTTTGTTGTTTTTGTAGCGTGGTTGTGTCAGTCCTGATAGTGAGTGATAGGAGTCTACACCATAGTGTGTGGCAAGTCAAAAGATGAAGAGGAGGCAGCTCAGCAACCGAAACAACCAGAGAACATCATGGGCGGCGAAGAGGAAGCACAAGGCACCATAGCCACACCGGAGGAACAACGAGAAGACATCACACCGGAGGAACAACCAGAAGACATCATCCCTAGCGTTGGGGTTGTCGTGCTCGTCCATGGTCCAGCAGCAGGTTACGGACGACGGAGGCCGATGAAGCCAACGACACAGCTTGTCGGCAGCGACGGGCCACTCATGATATTTGCTTAGCTGAACCTAACGTGCATTACAAATTGTCATGTGTATAAACTAAATTTTCTGTACATCGAATTCTGGAAATATGTTTCCCCTTGTATTTATCAAGGAAATTGTAGTTTGAGATGGTACTTTCAACTGTTTGGTATGTTTTGCGTTCAAAAACAAGATTTAATATATTCATCGGTTTTCCCATCAAAAACAAAAAAAAGAAAAAACCAGAAAAAAGAAAACAATTTGGTATAAAAATGCTTGGCATTTAAAACATCTTCCTTAATATAATATGAAAGCTGGAGGTACAGTCTCATTGGTATTTGATTTTGCTACCCATTTTTACTATTTCTTCCTTGGATGCATAATAGGTTATGCAATCATGTACAAATCAATAATAAGACAATATTTTCGTGAGACGATCCCGAGAGGATCCCTGCATAAATGATGAGACAATTTCAGACAAACTGTGCTATCAAACTACTGTAGGCCATAGAAAACTAAGGCTCCAACACCCACAACACCGACAAGTAGTCCTAGAATGATGTTACTTTGTTAACATCGTATCTTGCAAATCGCTTTTTGGGTGCAGAGCACTGGGGACACACATAGCTGTCCGGCTGCACAGTGCACATCAAATTCAAAGTAAAATTGAACTCTTTATCAAACTTGCCTGCTCATCAAATGGTTTACTTTGAATCCGGACCCATAATATATATACATAATTCAAAGTAAAATTAAACTCTTTATCAAACTTGCTTGCTCATCAAATGGTTTTGAAACCACAATCCAGACAAATCTGGGTGGCTCTTGTCTGCAAATATGAGGTTATTAAAATATGAGGTTATTATGAATGTTCTGATAGCAGCAGTAGCATAATGAAGGTAAAGGTAACAGGTAGAAAAGAACTCAACTTTTGGGCCTCTGTTAAAGTCTTTCCAAAACCAGGTGGTGCCGACCGTTTCGTCAATCTTTTCACATCCACATCTGCACCTCTGCATTTTGTCAATAACCAAACTTACTCAATTGAAAATGTAGAATCCAAAATAATACACAAATGGACTTAAATTGGATAGTGATCATGCCTGAATGGTAAATGATGCTAATAACAGGTATAGTCACTAATGCAATGACTGCACAAAATTGATAATGATTGTAATCAGTCTTTGGTAATTGTTTGCAAAGACAGAAACATGGTCTCCGTATTTATGTTTACACCTACTATTCGGTTCCATTGGCATCGCAGTAATATCCATGCCCAATATTTTCAACAATATTTTCAACAAAACAAAGACAAAAAAAATCTAGTATTAAAAATTCAAACTATTTTATTCCAACTTTTATAGATGCTGCCCAGTTTGCAAACAATAAAAACAAGCATAAAAACAAGCATAAAGTTGCAGCAAACCTGCTAACTACAAAAAAGCATAAAGTTGCAGCAAACCTGCTAACTACAAAAAAGCCGATCCTGGTTTAGCTTGAAGCCTTGAACTGCAGTTGTAGTAAACCCAAGCTTATCTGCAGGCCACAGTTCATCAACAAAGAAGCTACTGACTTTGTCTCCAATTTTCAGACCAGCTTTAGATGCATTTCCTCCTGGGACCACTCCCTGTGGTAATCAAGACTGATTTTTTTAAACTAAAGCAATTATTGTCATATTTTGCAGAGACAAACGGAAAATGAACACTGAGTTTTATGAATCAAATGGTGGGATTTGGGAAGAAACCGTAATGATGACACCCCCACCAGGTTTCTGGCCTAAAGTCAATCCTAGAGGCTTATCTACTTCAACCTCAATCGTCCTAGAAGCACCTGCTGCCCTTGCAACCATCCTCATTTAAAACCAACAAATTTATTCCTCCTCTCAAGGACAACATAAAGTTGAATTTTCTCAGAAAGAAGAAAGAAATCAGACCAAAGTGCTGCAACTACCGTAGACATAGCTCTGCAACTCTCTTACCGTAGACATAGCTGACATAGCTCTGCAACTCTCTTACCGTAGACATAGCTCTTCGGGAACTGGTTGCAACTCTCTTACCGTAGACATAGCTCTTCGGGAACTGGTTGCAGAAGCTGCTGCTGACGAAATTCCATGGAAATCTGTGGGTTTCTGCAAAGGAAATTCATAGCCCACAATGACCCTGTGATAACATAGAAAAAAATGCCTGAAAATGCCTGAAAATGCCTGAAAATGGTTTGTTGCCTGAAAATGGTTTGTTACCTTAAGAAATGTGGGTTTTGGGGCTACCTTAAGAAATGAAGGTTTTGGGGCTGCTCGAGATTTAAATTCTCTTGATGAAAGAGCATAGGAGGGGGAAGTGTGGAGGGCTATGGATGCCATGTCCTCTGCATCTTCAAGTGAGCAACTGCAGCAGAAACAAGGCGTGTGGCAGGCAGATCAGAGAAAAGGCTCATCATGCCCATGTGTCATCCCTTAATGACTTGGCACTGCATCGACCGCAACCATTCAGACATCGTTGAAAACCACATCCACATTTCTATTTTGAACTTCTTTTGTAGGACCTTGCTTGAGGGTCTTGGCACTAACTGAAACATTTTTTTGTTAAAAAGATGAGCATTAAAAGCACACTTTTTCGCTACGTTTGAATGCCACCTCTATTCAAAACGCATAGGAAATTTGAAAATCAAAAACTGCTTATATCAATTGACGTGTACCGTAACGCATAGGAAATTTGAAAATCAAAAACTGCTTATATCAATTGACGTGAAAGGTACCGTCAAGGGAAAGGTTCTCAATACGATAAGAAGGCTCTCAACCATAAGGATCTTTAGAATATACAATAGGTTACAATAGGAATAAGGGGAATTCAGGTACACAATCACTAATAAGATATCATTGTCGAATCTCTTCCATCTTCATAGTAAACCGATTATAAATAGATAAACTTAATGAACTTGAAATTTTCGACTTATATCTATTTTATGTTAAAAACTTTTTTCTTAAATGGTACTTATTCCAAAATTCCACTCAACACAAATTTTTTAAAATTCATGTTAGAAAACTTTAACTTCTTAAAAAGTAGCTACTTCAAAATTCCTTTCTCTCTTTTTTTTTTTTAAAATTCAAAATTCTTTTTCCTAAATTCTTTTCAGATTTCTTTTTAACAATTTTTTAAAAAAATTTCACTGTATAACCTACATTACTAAACCAAGTAAAAATATAAATCTCATAATCATGAACCTATCATACCAAGACTCTGACAACAAATGTAACCATATTAAAAATATAAAAATACCAAGGCTCTGACAACAAATGTAACCATATTAAAAATATAAAAATATAAATCTCATAATCGTCAACCCATCATAACCAAGATAATTCATATAATTTAACATCGTAGATTTTCAAAGCATCTACGAGATACCGTACATTCAATAATCGGTCAATTCAGTGTATCGGTACCATCATAACCTATATTCATTCAATAATCGGTCAATTCAGTGTATCGGTACCATCATAACCTATATTCAAGAAGTTCGGTCGGTACCATCGTAACCTATATTCAAGAAAACAAAAATGTAATGTAAACTATATGAATATTCAAGAAAACAAAAACGTAATGTAAACTATATGAATTATTTCAGCCAATCCATGGTGTCAAGAACCAAATGATAATTAAAAAAGCCAAAAAAAATCATGCATTCAATAATCGGAAAGGGCACTTGTGGTTTATAGGGTAGAAGGTTCGATCCATTAATCCACTGAAGACCATGGAAGAGACTAGGAACCAAAGCATCCAAATGCAAGTACTAATGAATGAAGTGATAAAGTCTGTCAAGGCAGTGGTGCATAGATTTGGAAGCCCCATATAAGTTTTCGAACATATCCCAAGTAATCCACTGATTGGTGAGATGAAGACATCTAAGGGAAACAACTCCCTTTTGAAACCAAATGGTAGCTATCCTAGCATTTGAGGTGGCTAGAGGAGTAGGCGATAGGGGCAGCCACCAAGGGCAAATCTGAGAAAGGAGAGTAGGATTGATATGAACATTATTCCAATTCACATGAGAATGTAAGACCTACCAAGCCTTCCAAATGGTTTTGAAAACATGTGTTCTAGGAATGATAATGTCATGAGGAGAAAGGATCGAATTAATAGGGTGGATACCCTTCCAAATGGACTTATTCTTAGGGAATGCTTGTCGAAGCCTTAATTGAAGAAGATTCCCAATAATATTAGGGGCATCTAGGTGTTGAACCAACCACTTAGCAACATGGGTGAGACATTGCTTAAAGGAGTTCAAAAGGCCCAATCCACCTTTGTTCTTAGGAAGAGTTACTATATTCCAGGCAACACGATGAAAGCCTTTTTGGGAGTCTTTAGACGACCACATGAAGTCTCAAAATCAACGTTCAAGCTTTTGATAAGAAGCATGGGAAGGGGCCCAACATGACGAATAATAAACATGGGTAGAGGCACAAATAGACTTACAGATGAGATACTTACCAGTGAGGGTGAGGGGTTTGGTTTTCCATTTTTCGATTTTCCTTTGAATTCAAGAAAGTACTTGGTCCCAGAGCTTTGAAGTTGGGCCTCTAAAACGAAAAGGGATTCCTAAAAGCTTAATGATTTCATGATCTTGAGTACGCTTTCAACTATAATTGGGCAAATGGCTGTAGTTATTTGTGAAACTATATACTGAAGATTTACGCCAATTTATAACAGATCCAGAGAAAGCAATATTGCTCTACTCGAGACAAGAGACATTGCACATTAACAACATTGTTTTGAATAAGGAAAAAGGAGTTATCAGCAAAATGCATATTGAGGAGCCAATGTTGAGGAGAAGATAGATGAACCCCAAATAAAACATTGTTTTGAGTATCCAAGTTGATTTGATGACAAAGAAAATTAGCAACAATGATGAAGAGGTAAGGAGCAAGAGGGAAACCTTGCCTAACAGACCTATGAATAGAAAAGGGAGAAGTGATGTCGAAGGTAGTCACTATTCATGCAATAACATCTGAGAATAAGCATTCTACCATATGAATAAACTTAGGGTCAAAACCCAATTTAGTCATGGTTTGGATAATGAAGTCCCACTTAATATTATCATAGGCTTTAGTGTAGTCAAGCTTCATCAGGAGGATATCCTAACCCTCGTCCTCAGCCCACTTAAGACCTTCCCAAGCAGCCACCATGTTATTTAATATGTATCTTCCTGGGACAAAGCCAGTCTGCTGGGGGGTAATAATAAGAGCAAGGATTTTCTTTAATTGCAAAGCCAAACATTTAGCCCAAATTTTGTAAACCAAATTAAGTAAGGTGATAGGTCGCTAATTGGAGATACAAGTAGGATCTCCCAATTTAGGGAGAAGATGAATAATCCCTTGGTTTAAGATTGGTCCCAAAGAACTAGTAAGCGTAGCCTCTTTGATAACATGGAAGAGGTCAAAACCTACTAAATCCCAATGCTTTTGGAAAAATTCGACTAGAAAACCATCATAACTAGGAGCTTTCTTGTGGCTTAGGTTAAAGCAAGCTTGTCGAAGCTCAGCTGGAGTAATATCGGCTTCTAAAATTGTCAGCATAGAAGAATTAACCAGTCTAGGATAATTTAGAGTGGTGGCCGCGAAGGATGCGGAATCCATAGGAGTAGTGGTGAATAAGGCCTCAAAGTGTTCCTTAAGATAAGAGAGAAGTCTATTTTGGTCAGTGATAATGGATCCATTTATGGAGAGTTTATCTAAAGAGGGTGAAGGGGAGGATCAGTTAAGGTACTTAAAGAATTCCTTATAGTGCTCATCTTGAATGTTTATCCAAGTGAGTTGGCTTTTAATCAAGGCACCTTGTGCCTTATAAACTTCCCAATGTTGAAAGGCTATGCGGGCTCTGGCAAGCTCCCCTTGTAGGTGACTATTGAAGGGATCATCAGTTAGTTTGGTCGTAAGGTGCTCAATGGTAGAGCATATGTTGGTGTACTCTTGCCGAGAAAGCAACTTCCTTAACATAATGATAGGCGAGATTCCTAACTCTACTAGTAGTCTGAAGCCACCAGTGGATCCAACCCTTTGGACCTAAGGGTCTAGGTTCAATGTTCCAAAGCCTAGAAAGAAGTTGTTGGGCGGGAGGAGAAGAGAAACATTGACTATGTAGCCTAAAGAGATGATAATTCTGTCGTTGGTGGTCATTATGAATTTGCATAGATAAAGTAATGGGGAAATGATTAGATAAGGTTGCGTGTTGGTGGACTTTAGTAGTAGAAAGGGCCTGCCAAAAAGAACAAGTGGAAAAATAATATCTATCTAACTGACTATAAATGCAAGCCTATCCCTTATGAAGATTATTCCAAGTGAAGCTGTTTAGAGAGCCACTAGTAGTGTCTACGATGCCATCTGAAAGATAGAAACTTTTCTTAAAATTTGACCAGGCTTGATATTCGTGATGAGGAAGTTGAGAGAAAATACCCCCAAGCTTATCATGAGAGAATTCCATCACGTTAAAATCACCACCAAAATTCCAAGGAATAGAAGGGAGGCTATGAGTGAGTTCATGCCATAATCGGGCCTGTTCGGTAGGGTCATTGGGAGCATAAATAGAACAAATTCTGAAGGGACCATGTGAGGAGGAGAAAACAGTCTAGGCCACTTTGTGACCTAAATAGGACCCATGCTGTAGGAGTTTGTCTTTCCAATAGGCTGGAAAAAGAATGGCTGCTCCACCTTTTCCACACTCATGAAAAGTAGCGAGAACAGAAGAATGGGGGAGAAACCAATGGGCTGAAAGAGATAATTGGTCGGCTGAGATCTTGATTTCTTGAAGAAGGAGGAAATCCAAAGTGAGATTTAGACTAGAGAGGAAGTTGTTAGCTCGTTTGCAATGAATCCTGTTAGTTAGGCCTCGGACATTCCAAGATAGGAGGTTCATGGAGAAGCTCTAGATGTTATGAGTGATAGGGTAGTAAAAGGATTTGGGTTAGGGATGTCAGTTGTCATAGTAGTGGAAAGAATTGAAAAGGAGTTGCTTGTATTAACAGTTAAATCTAGGTTAGTTTTGGGTGAAGGAGGGGAAGGGGGAGTAGTGATTTTAGATGCTTTGGCCCGTTTCGTTCCCCCTACCATTACAAAATCATCACGTAAAAGTGAAGCTTTGACTGATTGTGATTGGATTATTGGTGCCTTGGACTTGGCCTTAATGAGAGAATGGGATTGGGAGACTCTTGCCTTAGAGGGAGCAGACAAGAAAGAAAGGTATGGAACATTTTTAGAAGTAGAATCAAACTTAATGGGATCAAGTGGTGGGTTAGGTTGAGGAGTGACTACAGGACTAAATTTGGGAGGATTGGTTTGGAATTTTTTCTTAGCTAGAAAGGGACAGGTAGAAATGTGGTGCTCTACAAGATGGCAGTAGCTACAAGAGTTGGGAAGATAAAAATAGTCTACCTTTTAATTAAAAACTTTGCCTCTAGCTCCTAAGGTTAAAATGGTTTTCTTTTGGGAAATGTCAAGTTCGATACAGTAGCGATGAAAGTGAGCCCCATTAACCTCAATTCCATTGTCAGAGATGACTCGACCTAAGGTGATAACTATGTCTTGCTCAAAAGATGAAAAGATTAAAGGAAGATTAGGAAGCTCTACATAACAAAGGATGATATTAAAGGCTTGGTCCCTAACATTGAAATCAAATTTCCAAGCCCAGGTGATAAGTGTAGTATTACGAGTAGGAAAAATTTGAAGAGAGAGAGCTTTCTCGATGTGAGAAGCCTCAGAAAGTTTAGCGAGGACAAAATTATCAGCATAGTATCGAGCGTGTAAGACCTGTATCCCATGGGTTTGTAAAATATTTTTAATATGCAAATTGATGCTTAATGATCAAGGTAGAAAACCCACTATTTGAAAAAAAATAAAGCATGCAAAAAAAACTTGAGAAACAGATTCAAAGATGTCATCACATAAAAGAAAATCTGAAGATTCTAGGTTGGGAGAACTTCCCTAAAGTGAAGAAGTAGCAGCCACTGAGGATTCGTCCATACCCTTGTAGGAAGGAAGGTCCACATCCATTTGAACAGGCTCAATGTCGGTAATCTGGCCGTAAAGCACCAGAATCCCGAGTTAAAGATCAACAATAGACAAAACAGCTAGCATTGCAACTAAATCTATCCAGATCTAGGGTTTCCTGTTGCCACCTTCCCAATCACCGTGTCATTTTATTATGAAAAAAACCTAGAATGAAAAATGCAGCATGCAACTGCACCACTTGGGCACACTGTAGCCACCATGGCCCTGCCAAAAAATCAAAATCCAAATGCACGGGTCTTGTTGATTGCCACTATGTGACATTTAGAATTAGGTAGTCATGTCAAGTTTAAGTATACCTCTAAATTTTTTTAGGAACTCTATTTTTCTTTTTTTTTTTTAAAAAAATGAATCGTGGGGGTTATGATAAAACCTATTTTTAATGATCTATGATATCACATGTACGATATTGTATCTATGACATTGTAATTGTGCATACATCATCATTTATGCAATGTAGTGGGTCTTGGTCACTCCCATAAATACCAACACTTGGTCGCATGAAACAAATGACCTTTCATAATAGTCTTAGGAAAACTCTTGTAGTTTGTTTTTGTAGCTTATACTTAGCGATAGAGTGAATGCCCCCAGTATAATGTTGAGCAAGTGAACAAAATTTTTATTGGAGTGGGTTGTACTTGGGCACAATTCATGCACGAAAATAAAGATCGAGATTGCTTATCAACATGGTAGCATCCACTTAGGTTCTTTATTTTACTCACCTATTTTCTTTACTTAGTTTTATTTCATTTCTTTAATATGCTCACTTTAGTATAGTTTTTTACATTTCCCAAGTACTTTACATTTTCACATTTATTAGTAAGGTGGAATGACTATGATTGGTTTCAAGCATTAAGTGTAATTGTTACGTAACCTAGTAGTCATTTCACTTAATTCACTTAGTAGTAAACTTACTTAGTAATCCCAGTAATGGTTATATATGCCCAAGATGTGAATGACAAGCCAAGAATGACTACTCATCGCCATAGGCTAGACTAGTGATGAGTGGTGAGGTACCCCTATGCTCAACCATACGAATAGAAGCGTTATGAGCAATCCAGTCAAACTCCAAAGACTAAGTGCTTATGCGCCTTCACAGAACAAGGATGGGTTAGGCGATTATTGTCTTCCCAAGCTTACTCGAATGACATGATTTTATGGTTAAGTAAACTTGAGGTATATGATTTTTATGCTTTTTATGTTTTATGTCTTGGTGCTAAACAGGGAGAAATGAAATAATTAAGTAACTAATTTAATTTAACTAATAAACTTGGTTCTAACTAGTTCTAACACCAGCATCTATTCCCACTCTCTGTACACATCTTGAACCAGTGTAACACTACTGAGATTACCAAACACTAGTTGTTATTGGATTACCAAGTGTTGCACGTATGCTCAACGTGGCCATATTGAGTGTGCTTACTTGTTGAAAATTAAAAAATCAATAAAAAAATCAATTAACTAATGAAAGAATTAAATGATTGTAAATAACATTAAATGCAATAAATAAGCTATTCTAAATGTTGCAAGGTTTATCACAAAGTTCATCTTTATTTCTAACCACAAGGTGTGCTCAGGTACATAATGCTCGAATAAAGATTTATTCACTTTATGACTCTTACTGTGGACACTCAGAAATAATTCTAACTCTAGAAAGGGAAAATTGTAACAGTTCAGGTAAGGGACTAAGAAACTAACTATCTAATTGTCAAAACCAAGTGCGCCCACCTCTTATTTATAGGCAACGAGACAGGTTTTGACATCGAATGTTCGATATCGCTTGGTATGCTCTGATATTGCAGACCCAATATCACGGATGCAATATTGCGATCTCGATATCGCAACCCATCATACCCCCACGACTAAATGAAAACTCGTCCTCGAGTTTCTTACAAAATATTGGAAAGGTATGGGATTATTAATAGAATAACAACTACTGTGACATGGAATGATAGTACTTAAAGTGCCCAATGAATGGATTGATAAATATATTACAGTATTGGTGTTCATAACCATTGTGGTGAACACTGTACATAGATGACATCCGAACCTTTATTTGACAGCTTGAAGAGAGAGGGAAGAGAAAGGAAATAAGGCATGGGGCTACCGATGTCAAAATTGTGCACATCATTGTTCATCCATGGCCACATAATCAAGCATGTTCCTTATGTAAATGCTTTTTGCTCCAGTCCATCCTGAGTGCTGCCCTCTATCTCAGTCCATTATTCAAGTGATCATCATCTGCACACACAACACGGTCACGAATTAGCAAGGATAATTAAGATATAATGTGATTGATACCTTGCCTCGATATGAAGCACATTGGCTAGGTTGTGGATATGGCAGATACTGGGTTAGAGGTTTATCACTGGTGCCTCGCCAAGGTGTAGGGGTGAGATAAGTAATGGAGTGGAAAAATTTGTGACAGGGCCCCCATGATTAAGAGTGAGCCTCTAGTAGCAATAGGGTGGAAAACTTAAAGAACAAGGAAGATGAGAGAAATATCAATGGTGAAGTCAATAAAACAAAAACACAAACAGATGTCATTGATGGAGTGAAACAAGAAATAGTTGATTGCAAGAAATGTTTAAGGGAAAGAGCTTAACAATTGCACTAAAAAGAAATGCCAGTGGATCCTCCCCAAAGCAGGCTAATGTCCTTTATGCCCTGACATACCCACAAACCAAAGAGTTTGTAGGCTCTAGGAATGACATATAGAAATAATGGTTAAGGACTTACCCACAAGAGTTTACCAAAGAATAATAATGCAGCAACCAAGATATAGACTAATCATAAAATCAACAATGAGGTGGAATATGGAAAGAAATATGGAAAAATAAGAGAGAATGGAATGGAATCCCAAAATCAAGGTTGTGTAAATTCCCTTGTGTATTATGTAGTTAAGGTGACTTAATAGAATTCATTTCAAGTCCAGATTAAAACTAACCACATCAAGTGACCTCACATCAACACACGTGACCAACCCATTCTCCTGAAGTAACAAGAATGCGTTCATAGAGCCACCACCATTCCAACAAGAAAAAGATAGAGAAGCAGGCAGTAAGAAAAGGCCTTAGTTAGAGGGGACCTTCAGGCATGGGTAACATGTCTTTCCAGTGCCATAACCAATGCTTGTAGCCCATGTTTCTTATTTTTTCTAAGGGGTGTGCTTTGAATTCTCACGAGTTTTTCTTTACGTGAGAACCACACCATGCAAAGACTTATTTGATTTAGTCAACTTCCAGATATTTGGTCAAGAGCAGAATGGTAGAAAACTTATGAAAAACATCTAAGTACCTAAGAGAATAGCCAGAACAAATGCGTCGAATCGTCTTGAGGTCACACCCTTTTCAATCCATTTGAATCTTTCCTTGGTTTGAAGAATACCAAGCCACCAATTCATTAATAAGTTTACTTAGAAAAAGGGACAGTACAGTTCCACGATCAAGAGAGATCATAGAGTTGAATGGATGAATGGATGACATGGACTCATTGCTTGTTTTATCAAAAGAAACCATATCTTAGTATCAACATTAAAATCAAAGGTAAAAGCCAAACATTAGCAATCAACACTATTATAGTATAATCCACCATCATGAGCACTTATTGTATGATGAGTGAGAGCAATTTAAGCAAAATGTAATAGAGAAAGAAATAGTAAAGATGGTTGTAAAATAAAAACAAGTAAAGATGAAGAATGTGTAAAACAAAAATGTGTAAAACCAAAAAGACAAAAGAAACTAAGGTTGAGAATGACTAGCATCGGTGGCCATCTCCCCCACGACTAAGTTGGAAGGAACAGATCCGAAATAATGAGCAAGGTTGTCCATTAATAGAGGTAGTGTTATTACTGGCTATTTTTGGCTCATGGAATGGTTTGGACTAGTCAAGAGCTTGTAGAATGGGTGTTTCTACAAGGTTCTGTTTCAAATTTTGGAAAGCTAGCTCACACTCTTTAGTCCATTTGAAAGGTACATCTTTTTCATTAAATCTACCAACAGTTTTGCAACCTTCAAATAGTTTTCTATGAAGTGTTTAGAATAGCTAGTATGTCCAAGGAATGATTAGATGTCCTTTACCGTTTTAGGTTGATGAGTGATTCCTTGGATGATCTTAATCTTTTCAAGATCTACATCTATCCTTGTTTGTGAAATCTTATGCCATAATACTATGCCTTCTTGGACCATTAAATGACCTTTTTTTCAATTAAGCCTTAAATTAGTTTCAACACATCCTTTTAGTACTTGCTCTAATCGGTCCAATGCTTGTTCAAAGTCCACTCCATAGGTGGATAAATCATCCATAAAGACCTCCACACCATTCTCTATTTGTTGCTAAAATATACATAGAACTAATCGTTGAAATGTTGCTGGGGCATTGCACAAGCCACACGACATCTACCTATATGCAAATGTTCCCTAAGGACTTGTGAACGTAGTCTTGGCTTGGTTTTCTAGTGCTATGTGAATTTGATTGTATCCATTGTAACCATCTAGAAAACTATAGTAGTAATGCCCTACAATGGTATCTAAGACTTGGTTGATGAATGACAATGGAAAGTGGTCTTTGAATGTTGCCATGTTCAGAAACCTAAAGTCTATACACACCCTCTATTTACCTTCCTTTTTGGGCACAATGATGAATGGACTAACCCATTCACTATAAGTAATGGGGTAGATGAACCTGGATTTTAGAAGTTGTTCAATTTCTTCATTAACCACTTGCTTAATCTTTGGGTTCAGTTGCCTCTGCAGTTGTTGTCGAGGTTTCATGGAGGGGTCAGTGTAAATTCTATGTTGGCATATCCTAGGATCTATTCTAGTTAATTGAGGATATAACCAAGAAAAGGCTTTTGACCATTTGTTTACCATTTTCAGCAGTCTTTCTTTTTGTTGAGGAGTAAGCTTAGCGTTAATGATTACCAATTTTCCGTTCTTGAGAAATGTGTACTCCATATAGGTGGACAATGATTTTAACTCAAGGGCCTCTTGCTTGAACTTGTAAGGGATTTTCAACTTCCCCCAGTTGATATTTTCGATGTCAGGACTTGGAAGTTGGTAGTGGACTTGCTCTAATGTATTTATTCTATCGATATCGGTACAAGTTAAGCTCTCGGTTGGGTCCATGCATAGAGTTGAGTTGCTCTTTCAATCAGCTGTTAGCCACTGGGTGCCTTCTTGTCTTGTGGCTACTACATACAAGCATCTTTATATGTCAGTTATTTGTNAGTTGGGTCCATGCATAGAGTTGAGTTGCTCTTTCAATCAGCTGTTAGCCACTGGGTGTCTTCTTGTCTTGTGGCTACTACATACAAGCATCTTTATATGTCAGTTATTTGTGCACACTGGTTGCATGCAAGCAATGTTAAGTGTTGTACAAACTAGGTCTTCTGCACATAGTTGCACCCTGTGTTACTATATGCAATGCATGGAACTTTCTTCTTCTCGATCTTTCCAAATGTATTTTCCTTTGATATTTCTAGGGAAAGATCACATATTCCTAGGCATGCATCAATTGTGCTTAGCCATGCTCTTTCCATAATGATTGGGAAGTCCCCCTTGCAGTTGCTGATTTGAATCACTAGGAAATTAGTTGGATACACCACTGACAAATAGTGGTGACAATGTCCTCCACTAGTCCTAATGGAATAGTGATAGACTGGTCGACAAACTCTAAACGAATGTTACTCTTTTTTAGTGGAGGTAGTTTCTAGGCTTTGTACATTTCTTGAGAGATTAAGTTAACATCGAAACCTAAATCCAAAAGAGCTTTGCAAAGCTCATTCCCATCGATTTGCAAATAAATTAGAGGACTTCTAGAATCAAATAATTTCCTAGGAAGATGGCCAGCTTTAATCTAATCGATGACGACATGAGTCAACATGACCTTGTGTGTTAAGTGCAGTCTTTAGTTTAAGGGAAACTCCAAAGATTTGAATGATGGTGAAGCCTTTGGAGAATCAGTTGCTTGTGGTTGTAAGGACTTGGTTGGAGTGTTGGTCCTAAAGAAGGATCTCTTCTTTGTGTGGTTGTTTGAACCAACAGTAGGTTGAGGGTTGATAGCCTTTGTAGCGTTATGTTGCTGTGGTTCGGTAGGGAGCTCACCCTACCTAGTTGGAGCAAGTGGTAATGGAGTTAAGGGTGGAAGAGGTGTAGTTGTATGAGAAGGATAGTATGTTTTTGGAACATCATCTCTAGGAGAAGGAGTTCTATAGTACTCATGGGTTTGGTAGTGAGGCTAAGGAGTAACGTAACTAGTGGAGTCACGTGGAGAGATCGGTTGCTACACATAGTATCTATATGGGTCAGCTTGATGGTAAGGGTATTTTTTTTGTGGTAGTGGCATTCCCCATGATTGTGGATGTTGCCACTGTTGATACTATTCAATTGGTTGTGGTGGTATTCCACTTGGATAATATGTCAAAGGTTGGTGGAACTGCCTTGGGTTACCTTGTGGATAAGGTATCCTTCAGGGTGTCTGTCATCTGTTTAATCATGGGTTTAGTGCATACACCCCAGACTCCTGCAGATGGAAGATTACTGGGCAACATCCCTTAGGATGGTCATATTGGCATATCTCACATTCGCCATCATTGTTTGTGTCTGAATTGACAACCTCTTCAATGATGGCAACTTTGCCCTTACCTGTGTTACATGCATATTCAGCTTCTTTCTTTTTTGTCCTCTCTTGGTCACTACGTTGCTCTCTACACTCCTCTACTATTTTGAGAACAGTTTAAAATTTATTATCTAGGGAGTCCCACATTTGGTCTACCTTTGCTGATACATCTGATGCAAACTTTTGAATAGGCAAAGTCTTCCTATTCACCATCTCTTTGAGTCATGAATCTTCTTCATCCTCCCAAAATCTAAGTTCCTTCTTTCAGAGGGAAGGATCTCTATTGTATTCCTTTACACTTTCATTTTTCTTTAACTCACCTTCCTCTTTGGCAACTTGCTCCAAAAATCTTTGTATTTGATGGGCTCTGAGCTTAGATAGCCTTCCTTGGGCATAAGTCCCAAGGGTTCATCGTGTTTAGTATCTAAGCCCATCTACGAGATGGCGTAGTTGTTCCCTTTGTGAGTAACCATGGCTAGGGTAATTATGTAATAGTGCACAATATCGGCCCATGGCAGCATCCAAGGGTTCATGTCTTCCTTGTTTCCATCCTTGGATTTGCTTACATAGGTTGGACACTTGGGAGCATGTTTGATACTTATTGTTGAATAGATCTAACATGGTACTTCATCAATGAATGGATTTTGGTTCTAAGGACCGGTACCAACTTTTCACTTTCTTAATTAGTGTCCGTAGAAACAACTTTAGTTTTTGCCACTCGTTTTCTATATTTTGCAAGGCACATGCATCATAGAACACTTGTAGATGATTTTGAGGATCAACATTGTATCCCGCTTCAAATCGTGGGATATTGTTCATGCCTAATCTTTTGATCCTACTATCCTTTTGGTGCCTTGTTGGGGTCCTAATGGCTTAGTTAGATCTACCATACTTCGGGTAGCGAGTAAGGGTTCATTGTGATTGTATTCTCTATGGCGTCTATGATGCGTATGCTATTCCCTACTCTCCCTCCTTTTGTGATGTGTTTCTCTAGAATGCCATTGTCCCCTTTCTTGACTGTTTCATCTATGATCTCTGTTTCTCTTACCATTGTCCTCAAGGTCTTTCTCTTTGTGTGTATGTCCAGATCCCGAAGGAGAGGGGGAAGGAGATGATGAAGGTGTAAAGGAAGAAGGAATGGCACCATGATGGTGCCTGTCACTTTCTCTTTGGTGGTCTCAACCTCAATTGTGGTTACGATCAGAATGTCCATCAATGTCACGTGTTCATGTTCCTTTTTCGGATCCTTTGTGTCCATTGGTATCAAAACCTATGTTACGAATAGCTGAATGAAGGTTTTGATACACAACTCCTTGTCCGAAGTCAACGAAAGGAACATCATTTTTTGGGAAACCTCTTAAGGTAGGTTCACCACCCTCATTTTCACTTAGGACATACGAGACATCTTGAGGTCACTTCCCCTTCATAGATTTATAATGTCTCTATTATTGTAGGTTCCTTTGGCATTGTGCCTCCATGGGTCGATACTCTCTCAAGTCGTGTTCATGCACAATGTACTCTACCTATAAGTGTTGCATACCAATTTATGTGAGAGCACGAAAAAGCATGCTTGGGACTGAGTGATCGAGAGGTAACACTATGTTACCTTATAAATCATGCCAACACAATTGTTCATCCTGGTGGAGGATAAAGGTAAAGTTTGATATATACTCATCAGGATGAGCGTATACCACACGAAATTGTTGGGGCATTGGCAGGTCATCATGTGTACTATGCCTCCAATTATTCATTGTGTCAGACCTAGGTGGTGAAGCACTCTCGTAAGAAGAAGGAGACATGATTAATTTTTCAATGTGCAATACTCTTCTCTTTTTGATGATTTTAAGAGAACTAACCCTAAGGGTTTGTTCCAACAATGGGGAGATTCCTAAGTTCTAATTAGCACACAAACAACAAATTCCTCGGCAACGGTGCCAATGATGAGCAGTGAGGTACCCCTACTCTCAACCATATCAATACGAGCATTACACGTGATCCGGTCAAACTCCAAGAACTAAGTGCTTATGTGCCTTCATAGAACAAGGATGGGTTAGGCGATCGTTGTTTTCCCAAGCTTACTCGTATGGCATGATTGTATGGTTAAGTAAACTTGAGGTATATGATTTTTTTGCTTTTTATGTTTTATGTCCTGGTGCTAAAAAGGGAGAAATGAAATAATTAAGTAACTAATTTAATTTAACTAATTAGTTAGGTTCTAACTAGTCGTAACACTAGCATCTGTTCCCACTCTCCGTACACATCCTGAACTAGTGTAACACTACTAGGATTACCAAACGCGTCGTTACAGGGTTACCAAGTGTTCCACATATGCTTGAAGTGGTCGTACTAAGTGTGCTTACTTGTTGAAAATTAAAAAAATCAATAAAATAGCCAATTAAATAATGAAAGCATTAAATAACTGTAAATAACATTAAATGCAATCAATAAGCTATTTTGAATGTTGCAAGGTTTATCACAAAGTTCATCTTTATTTTTTGCCACAAGGTGTGCTCAGGTACACAATGCTGGAATAAAGATCTGTTCACTTTATAACTCCTACTGCAGACACTCAGAAATAATTCTAACTCTAGAAAGGGAAAACTATAAGAGTTTGGGTAAGGGACTAAGAAACTAACTATCTAATTGCCAAAACCAAGTGCCCACCTCTTATTTATAGGCAACGAGATAGTTTTTGACATTAGATGTTCGATATCACTTGGTAGGCTCCGATATTGTGGACCCGATATGGCAGATGCAATATCGCAGTCTCAATATTGTGACCCATCAACTACATTTATATTCCTATCATCGTTTAGACTTAGATTTATTTCTCATCTCTCATTTTAAATATTCTTAGAAGTAATATGAGCCAACAACATTAAGAAATCATATACCTCACTGAGAACTAACAGAAACACCTAGGAGAGATGTAGAAGACTCCAAACCTAGGTAGAACTCAAGGCCTAGAGCTTTCGTAGAACCATAAGAGAATGAATCATGGAGTCACAAATGGAGAACCAACTAGCACCATTATCCAATTATGTCCTCTTCCTCCTCATGATCATCAATAGAATTCGACAAGAGGGAATGAAGATCCAAGAAACTTTGATAGGGAAAGATGTAAGGATCATGAGAGACATGAATATTGATGAAGGTATCCTGATGAAGAAGAAGATGATTATGAACAACAAAGAGATAGGATTAGGCATGAAGAAAGAGAACGAAACTATGAGCGTCAAAGGGATCACAACTACAACAAAGCTTACAAATTTGATGATCATGAAGAACCTCTACTAGCCTATGAGTATTAACATTGTTGTTGTTATCAACATCATTTTGCTACTAGATGTTTCAAGTTTAGGGCAAGGTCTCTTAACACAAGCATGTGCAGCCTTCAATACTTTAGCTAAACTAAAATTTGGTGAACATCTATGTAAATGTAAGCTTCAATAAGAATTTGGTGGACGTCTACATAAGCTTTGAAAAGGGAATTTTGTGGACATTGTATTGTAAGAAGGTTAGAGTTATGGTTAGGGTTAAGAAACCCACCACATATGCTCATGCTCACTTTCAGTGTACATCTGTATGCTTCTTCAATTTGTTTGAGGTAATTATACCCTTCTTTCATCTTCTAGATGATGCTTATGTATAGGGGGTCTTCTAATGACATGCCACAAAGGTGCTTTGGGAAAATTGGTTTGTTGTTCTTCTTCTTGTCCTTCTTTCTTGATGATTGATCATTACTGGACTTCTTCTAGTGACATTACATGGAGAAGCTCTAGAAAATTAGCTCGGTTGCACTCGTTGGCATGCTTCTTATTATCCATGTTTCAAAGAAACCTCTAACAATGACAATAATGAAAATGGTGAGTTGGTGACAGGAAACACATTTGCAATTATTCAACGAAACCCNTGAAACCTCTAACAATGACAACAATGAAAATGGTGAGTTGGTGACAGGAAACACATTTGCAATTATTCAACGAAACCCAGAAGTACAAATGAGAATCCTAGAAGCACAAAAATTTCAATTAATTTTGCTAATTGCATACTTAGCATATCTTCCCTTAATTGTAATTGGTTTGTTGTGATGTGTAGTGCTACCTGATGAGTGGCGAGGTACCCCTACACCCAACCATACGAAACGAGCGTAGCACGCGCAATCTGGTCGAACTCCACAGACTAGATGCCTAAACGCCCCATGGAACACTCGGGGTTAATCATTCTTTGTCTTCCCATACTTACTTGTTGTTGTCAC
>MNCI01017436.1:35395-77755 GCA_015680685.1 Gnetum montanum
GTGTTCATGACAACAAGGGTGAACACCTTATTACATTGACATCAGGCCACAGTTGGCAGTTGAGAGAAAAGAGGAGAGAGAAGAGAAGAGAAGAAGAGAGAAGAGTCTTGCTGCTGCCAATGCCTAGATTGCACCTTCTGTTATCCATCCGTAAGCACATCATCAATCCTACTCCTTGCATAGTTGCTTCAGCACTGCTCCATTCCAAGTGCTTTCTCCAAATCTGGTCTGTTGTTGTATGATCGCCATCTGCACACACAACACAGTCTTGTATTAGCAAGGATNGGTCTGTTGTTGTATGATCGCCATCTGCACACACAACACAGTCTTGTATTAGCAAGGATAAATAGATTTCAATGTGGTTATACCTTGCTTCGGTGTAAGTCCATTGGCTGAGTTGTGGTATGGCTGATACAGATTTAGGGATATATAAATGATGACTACCGAAGGTGTAGGGGTTAGGAAGAGAAACGAAAAAATTCGGGGCTTAGGAGAAAAATTGAAAACTCAGGCCCCGTACCCCCATGACTAATCGCGAACCTCCGGTAGCGAAAGAATGAAGAAAGAAAAGGAGTAAGGAAGAGAGAGAAAAATGGACAACTAGGACATTGATAAAAGAGATGTCAAGATGGAAATAAACAAATTAAAATTAATTGCAAAATGTGAAAGGAAAAGAAGTTAACTAATGCACCAAATAGGAATGTTAGTGGGTCCTCCCCAAAGCAGGCTCATGCCCTTAGTGCCCTGATAATCCCACATTCAAAGAGTTCGTAGGCTTTGGGAATGTCCTTTGGAACAAGAGTTAAAGTCTTAATCAGAAGAATTTACTAGAAAGAAAACAATGTATCTACAAAAATATACACTAATGATACAACTGGCAATGAGGTGAATAGTGGAGAGAAGGGTGGAGAGAAGAGGATGGAATGGAAGCCCAAGGACAAGGTGGTGTACAGCCCCTTGTGTACTGCATGATTAATGTGACTTGACAAATCTCATTCCAACTCTGGCCTCAAACCAACCACATCCAGTGACTTCGCATCAATACACTTAGTCAAATCATCCACTGGAGTAACAAGAATGTATCTCCAAGAGCCACCACCATTCCAACAAAACAAAGGAGAGAATGGGAAGTGAGAAGGGCCTTAGTTAGAGGGAACACTTTGGTTCCATAACCAGTGCTTGCAGCCCAAATTTTATTTCGTCTAAGGGGTGTGCTTTGAATCCTCACTTTGCTTTTTTTTTTGTGTTTTGTGTTTTTATGCGTGGGGACCACACCATGCAAAGACTTCTTATTTTTATTGTCTCAGCTTCTGAAGAATGGGTAACATCGGAACAGTAAGAAAACTCAAGAAGCAAACATCCAAGCACCTAAGTGAATGGCCAACACAAATGCATCAAGTTCCCTTGAAGTCACACCCTTTTCAAACCTTGAGTCCTTCCTTAGTTTGAGAAGTACCCAATCACCGATTCGTTAGAGTTCTTATTAGAAGGGAACCTGTACACGTCCAAGCCAAGAGAAACCATAGACTTTGATGGATGGATGGATGAAGTGGACTTACTGCTTGCAATATCAAAAGAACATACCTTGGTGTCAACATTGTAACTTAAAGGTAAAAAACCAAACATTAGCAATCAATGAAAAACAGTTCATCCCATCGGCCTGAACACTTATTGGGTGGCGAACTTACATGGTGGATTGCACACACACACACACACAAAATACAACGATGTTGTAAAAGAAAAACAAGAAAAGTTCAAGAAATTTGTAGAAAAAAAAACGTGTAAGACAAAAATGTGGAAAACAAAAATGTGTAAAAAAAAATCGAAAAAGAACTGAGGGCCCCATATGATCAGCATAGGTGGCTATCTCCCCCATGAATGAGTTGTAAGGGAGAGATCTGAAATAATGAGTGTCTATTTGAATTTCTTAGGAGTTCCCAGCTTCTCCCAATTGATGATCTTAGATTCAGGGGTGGAAGTTGGCGACGCTCATGTTCCAATGTATATATGCTTTCATTGTTAGCATGAGTTGTCTTCTCAGTTCGTTCCATGCATATTTGTCTACTCCTTTGAGTAGCTGTCAACCACGGGGTGTCTACTACTGGCTGTGTGGTTGCTACATACAGTCATCTTTGTGTTTCTCTTTCATGGGCACACCTCTCACATGGAGACATTTCCTCCATGTCATCACCCGATGAATCACTGTATGTGATGCATGGAACTTTCCTCTTCTCGATCTTTCCACATATGATTATCTTAGAGATTTCCAAGGAAAGATCATAGATCCTAAGACATGTGTCTACTGTATTTAGCCATGTCCTTCCCATTATAATTGGGAAGTCCCCTTCATTGTTGTTCACCTCGATCACCAGAAAGTTAGCTAGGTAAGACCAACCACACACAATGGTAATAACATCCTCCACCAATCCTAAGGGAATGGTGATGGACTGGTCTACCAGCTCTAGTTGGATGTTGCTCTTCTTAAGTTGTGGCAGGTTCCAGGTGTGATACACCTTTTGTGAAATTAAGTTGACTCTAGAACCTGAGTTAAGAAGAGCTCGATGTGGTGCGTTTTCAGCGATCTGTAAATAAATAAAGGGACTCCCAGGGTTAGTTAGTTTCCTGGGAAGGTGGCCTACCTTGATCCAGTCATTTACGGTATGCGTTAACATAACCGTATGCGTTACGCCCTGTTGGACTGAAGGGTGCTCCGAAGTGTTAGATGGTGGAGGAGTGTACATGGCCTCAACCGCTTATTGTCGCGAGAGTTTGTCTGGGATTTTGGTTCTGAAGTAAGGTCTTCTATTTTTACAGTTGTTAGAACCAGCAGTAGGTTGGATATTTACAACTCTCGCAGCATGACAGGATGTGAAATGAGGGAAGTGTCGCCTCTTATTTATAGATTTGGCGACGGACCGCGATATCACGTATGTAATAGCACAGGGGACGACATGATATCACGTACGCGATATCGCATGGGCCACAATATCGCGTCTCATCACTACCAAAGGCAAGACTTGCACTTGTTGGAAGCCTACCCCAAAGAAGTTACCTTGCTATTGTTATTTGCAATTTCCGATAGTGGCAAAGAAGCTGTTCTAGGGATAGTTTATTTATAGTCTAATCTCCTTAGACTAACTTCTTGCCAGCTCATTATTAGTTGCTAGCCTTGCTAATTTGTAATTTCCTAACCTATCTAAAATCAATCCATGTGGACATTATGAATTTGGAAAATAGGAAACATCTCTCAATGTTAACCTCTCCATATTTAGGGAAGAAAAGATGCAAAGCACTTCTTACAGCGTAGCAGAGAGTAATGTGAGTAATAGTCTTGTAAGAAAAAAAATATATATATGCTACATTAGGCTTTTATATCATTTCTGTTGGGAATAAGTGTTCTAAGGAAAAGGATAGGTGATCTAGTAGTATTACTTGTTTAATTAAAAAGTCTAAAGATTATCTCATCAAAGTGCACAAAGTTGATAATAGTAATAATTAATATTTATGAGTTAAAGTTCAAGGCATTTCAAAGGTTCTTTATTGCTTTTTGTTATTTTGCTTCATAGGATTCTTCTATTTACAATTCATCTTTCATGAGAGTATCCTTATTAGTACTTAGATGAAGATATTAAAAAATTTTCTAAGGTTCTTAAATTTTTTCATTGTGGATATTTTAATGCTAGAGTTGGATAAAATCAGAATTCTTAATTAAAGTTTAATGAAGAGCTCTTCTTAGTTCATAAAAAATTAGTTATTTATCATATTACAATCAAAGAGGTATTCATTTCTTAGAATGGGGTTGTTGCTTTGGTTTTTTAATCCTTAATGACATCAAAAACTTTCCTTCCTCCTCTCATTTAACCTTTATTGGGCATTAAGGTAACTCTTACATTGATCTTCTCTTGTCTACTCATGATAATATAGATGCAGTGAAAAAATTTTAAGTGGGAGAAACATTCTTAGAATCTCCTTATCATCATTATTCGAAATTCATTATTGTTGCTTTAATTCCTCATTTTCAAAAGAGAGTGGCTAATATGTTGGTCAACAATGACAATGAGTTAGATTTGACTAATGTATTTTTATTTATAGTTGCTCAAGTATAGATTAAGAATAGGCACACTTGTAGAAAACCTTGGTTTGATGTGGGTTAATTGACAACCATAAAGTTGTTTTAGCTTCACATTTTTATGTTTCAATGCTGAAGAATTATAAAAAACATATTCAATTTTTTAGAAAAGGAAGTTCATTAAATAAAAGTAGGAAAGAATAATTAGTGAGCTCAAATCTAATTCAAAAGGCTTTCGGAATTTCTTTTAAAGAAAACAACAAAATTCTTAAGGTTTCTCCTTTTTTACTATTTAGACATTCTTTAATAGCTTTTTTAATCAAAAGTTTTGTAGGAATTCAAAGGTTATCTCATGGAAAAAGTGTTGATGTTAATGGATTATATATAAAGCTTCTTAAATGAGATGGTCCATTGGTGTGAAAGACAATTTGCAAACTTCTTAATGGAGGGCTTCGACATGGTTTGGATCGCTCTTGGTATTCTAGTTGAGGAGTATTGCTTTTCAAAAAGGGAGATAGGACAAATCTTAATAATTATTGATTAATTGTAATCAATTTAGTCTTTACTAAGCCTTTGGGCACTATTTTGGAGAATAAAATTACTTCGTTGAAAGAAATGCAATATCTTTATGCTTAGTTGCAAGAATCCTTTAGGAGGAATCATTTTATTGTATACCATCTGACAACTTTGTGTTATTGTGTGGAAAAAGCAAAAGGTCCTAACAATAGGACTTTAATCTATTCTATTGATTTTTACAAGGCTTACAAATTTGTTATTTGAGATAAACTTTGGAGAAGATTGGATAGCATTAACATTCCACATGATCTACTTTTGGCTATTAACAGAATCTATGAGATAGATAACATTCTCATTGAAGATAATTTTATTGGAGAAGAAGCAATTATTAACAATTTAGTAAGGGATATAAAATGCCTTTAATCATGTTCTGTTAGTGAGTGGATTATTTTTTAACATGCTTCTCTTTATAGATGATGTGGCCTTAATTGCAAAATCAACAACATGATTACATTATATATTTCACATCTTCCATAACTACAACCATATTGATAAGACTAAAATCTTAATTTGCAATCCTAGAAATATAAATTACAATTTTTTTCTTTGAAAAAAGGGCTTCTATATTTAGAAGTTCAATTTTTTCTAGGCAAAGCTTAATTGTCATGTACAAAAACTCATTAAATAAGATTGTGCACCCAAATTGCAGCGTAGCGTTGTAGCGTGAGCGAGGAAGGCCATATGCAAACCTTCATGTTCACGCTCAGCCTCAGCGCAGAGTATCCGTTGCGTTGTTTAATTTGTTTAACATGACCTTCACCTGCAATGCAATGCTGCTGTTGTTGCTCTTGGAGTCTTCCTTCTTGGCAAGTCGTAGGTATTGGCGTTCTTCTAATGAGATGCCATGCAGAAGAAGAAGAAGCTCTGGGAAAATCTGTTTGTTGCCCTCCTTCTTCACAAGGTGGATACGTTCGACTGATCTTTCCTTCTTTATGCGACGTAGGTGCTAGCTCTCTTCTAGTGAGATGCCATATAGGAAATTTTTGGGAAAGAAGTTTGGTTGTCCTCTTTAGTTTGCTTCTTGTCCATGTTACCCCTCACTTTAATGAAACCTGCAACAACATAGTTTCAATTCTCCAATGAGACCCATAAGCATGAACGAAAACCCTCCAACATGAAAACTTTGATTAATTATGCGACTGTGTACTCTGCGTATCTTACCTCAATTGCCCTTTTTGGAAGTTACTTTTAGTGTGAATTTGTATAAATTAAAGAAGGGGTAGAAGTTGCCTCGCTGTCCTGCTTCCCACTATGAAAAAATTCGCATTCTCAAAAATCTTGGTCGCAATTTCTTTACATATGCAATTTCTTTACATATGCAATGCCTGGGTTGAGTGGAAATTAGTAAGTTTGCCTGTGCTGAGTGCAAATTAATGTATCTAATACAGTTTTAGAAAAATTAAATGCAATTTAAATTTCACCCTAACAAATCAATTTTATGTATTTTAGATGTAAATTTGAGCAGTAAGTTTTCTTAATTGTCATGCATAAAAACTAACTGTTGATGTTAACACTTCCCATGCTCTCATGGGGCCATGATTATCAACATCTCTATTTCTCTCTCTCAATAACCACTATAAAAATCATACAATAACCATAAATAATATCTAACTCCGGTATGATACGGAAACCCAAAATAGTTTCCGCTAGTCAATAGTCTCTATTTCTCTATTTTTTCTAGGTGTTGGTGTGACCAAATTTATGCATCAACAATAACCATAAATAATATCTTAAATCATAAAATTTAAGACAAAAAAATTAATATTGTACATCTCAATGAACCATGTTTTTGAAAACAAATTCCAGTCCATCTTCAACCATGTTGTTTTGGTGCATGACAAGTATAATTCTGTCACTATCTAGATTAGTCTTTTTTGTTAAGTATTTATCCAAATTAAAATTCTTTATCAATGTCATCAATTTCAGTCTTGCCAAGATAATACATGTTACTCAGGAAGTAGTTTAAAGAGCCTGTGATTTCCTCTTTTTCATCATGCTTTTCTACCAGATTTTCATCATGCATTAGACGTTCATCACCAAATGAAACAGATTCACTCAAAGAAATAATGTTTTACATTGTATCGCCAACAGGTTGAAGATGAGGCTGTGAATCAACACATGCTTTATTTTTAGATTTTGAAAGCTTTGCATCCAACTGGCATATTTGGGATCAGATTTTCTATTGGCATCATTAACTATCATCTTTGACCATTCAACTTAATATTCAGTTTGAACTGTGGCAGACGTTAAGTTCACTTCAACTGTTAAATCCACGTCTTCGTGATCTGGAACTCCATGTACATTTCCATTGTCATTACCTTGCCCCGGTGTACAAACAACATCATGATAGCTATCCAGTCGAGACAAGTGTGTGATTCCAGACAACCTCATAGATTCATCTAACATACAATCAAACTCATGTAACTGTGGGTTTTCACATTTCCCATCACCAAAACTGCAGAATATGTTTTCTAATCCTATGTATCTGGGTAGGAATGGTTAGAATCTACAATCTATGGAGCTACAAACAAGGTGCGTATCTAACTCGTTTCTCCAAGATGTTCCAATTCCTACAGCAGCTTATGAATTCCTGCCTCTATTTTAAAAAGAAAACAACCTGCTAGGTCATGGGGTGACAGACAAGCGCTTCTATTTGAGAAATCTTTGTATTTCACTATTTTTTGACTATTTGGATTAAACTTGAAAACTGTGGAATGCAAGACAGTAGTCCTTACGAAACCAGCACTATCTCATTAATAAAAATTGTAACAACTGCAATTGTTAATCATTTTATTCATATATTACATGATAATGTTTAAAAGTTGAAATAGATGCTACTGTGTTTTATGGAAGTCAAACAAATAAGATACAAATATTTTGCATATTTAACTAAAACCAACTTATTCATAAACTGCATTATCATTATGAAAAAATCATTTTAGTTTAGTAGTTAATGAAAATTCTAAATACGCGTAGGTTTTTATATCCTATCAATGCTTAGAAAATTGTTTCGAGGTTTTTATATCCTATCAATGGCTAGAAAATTGTATAAAAAAAATTGTATAAAAGCTGTTTTGAATCAATAGCAAATTGCTATGATGAGAGTGGCGAAAGCCTGTCATTGTGCCCCTAGTGCATAACATTTTGATAACGTTGAGGAACCAAAGCAATTACTGCCAGTTTCTAACAACGTTCACCAAATAGAGTCACTGACAGTTCTTGGCAACGTTCACCCAGCAGAGTCAATCCAAGATGATCTCAGATTCAGAGCAGATTTACAATCCACTGAAATCAATCACATTCTGTAAAACAAGGCCAATGCAACTGCTTTTAAATATTCAAAAAATCAGCAATCGAGAAAGAGTACTTTGGATGACCACAGTGAGCAGTTGGCCAAAAAAGAGGTAAAATCCTATTATTTTGATTTGTAAATGCTATGTCACAGGTATTTGAGATACATATGAATCATTATGATGTTTTAGTTGCACTCTCATTCTGAAACAGTATTCAGAAAATTCTGCAAGAGTTGCTAAAGTAATTTATTGTATTTATAAAATTGATGTGGTTTTTGTGCTTATGTAGCCATTTCCATCCTATCTTCCTCGTAACTTGAACAAAAACATTACCGAACCATTCAAAAAGCTCCAAAGACCAAAGTATATACAAGAATGGCAACTAACAAAATTGTATCAAACAATGTATTTTAACTGGGCACCATGATCAATTAACTGGGCACCATGATCAATTGAGATTGTTGTTGTCAGGTCTAGATGATGACCGGAGGTCTTTCACCCACCATAAAGTCATTTCTGTCATAGAAAAGCTTCCTTTTAAAACTGGAAGTTTTGACGAAGTAAGAGGTTTGCCGTGTCTAGGATAATTAATGCAGAAACATGTAAGTTGCTAATTAATTTGTTAGTAGTTTTGGATTTTTTTTTCTGAAATTCTGATTATTGTATGGTCTTTTTCCAAGCTCTTGTATTTTGTGCTGGATGCATTCTACAGGGTATGTGCTGATTTTATTTATAGTCACCCATTATGTCTGTGCTAAGAAGCGAGTTGTCGTCAAGCTACATTGATATTGCAAAGATACCTGTGGGAAATACTTTGTATTCCATTTAATTGGGGTTGGCCTTTTTACTCTTATTTACCCATTGTCATCTTCTTGGGCCTGAGTTTAAAATCTATCATATTGTAATTATGCTGTAATTAGCCATCATCATGATAAGGTACTTATTTCTCAAGTCATAAGACTAGGGTTCAAACCTGGGCATAACCACTAAGAAAAGGTTAGGCTTTCACTTATTCATGAACTCTTCTAAATCCTGCTTGGTAGAATGAGCATTGAACCTCTAGGCAATGATCTTTTTTGCAATTGTCCTGTAATTGTTCATTCTGTATATTTGTATTTGTGTTAGCCTTGACAGTTTCTATTAGGTCATACCATACTCATTTTTTTACTTCGATTTTCCAGAAAGGTGACATGACAAGAATCATCATTATCTCTATTGAATCTTATGCAACTCTTCAGCTTGAGATGGTCCAACTAGAGTAGCCTCTCATTGTATGTTCCTTTTCTTTACCATTGGAGATTGTTTATGTAGAATGCTATCCATATTTACAATTTTGCAACATCCGTGTATCTTTATGTTTTCAAAGTCTCTACTATTGGAGATTGCTCATTTGGATTCTTAACACATATTTTAAGCTTACCTATTGGCATATATTCATAGTATATAATTTCAGCTATTTTTTATTGTTGATACTCCAATTCAAATTCTATTACCATTTTTAAAGTTAAAGTAGCCTCTCCTTGTATATTCTTTGTCTTTACCATTGGAGGATGTGTATGTAGAATGCTATCCTGTATCTTTGAGTTTTCACCGTCTATGCCATTAGAGATTTATTGTTTGAGTTTTCACCGTCTATGCCATTAGAGATTTATTGTTTGGATTCTTAACACATTTTAAGCTTGCATATTGGCTTATTTTCATAATAAGAAATTTTAGCTGTATTTTATTGTTGATGCAACCAATGCAATTTGATTTTTTAAAAAACATTTTTGCTTTTTGAGTATTTTGCTTCCAACTTCCTTACTTTCAAGATTTGGAAAAATTGTATTTCTTAGTAGGCAAAAACTCCCATAGGGAATGAGGATTTTTAGATTTTGATGAGTGCTTTTTAGTTACTAGGAAGGTAAATTCATTTGATAACTTCCATCAATTGGATAGTTTTATGTTAATAAGAAATTTCCCATGGCATTATTGCTTTGAAGTTAATGATGTATGTGGTCAAAGCTGGAACATTTTGAAAGGGACAAGAAGGTTAGAAGTCACATACATTTCTTTAATATTTTGAATATATCTTAAAGTTTATTGTAGCATTTTTCACAAAAAATCCTATTCATTAACTTATTGATATATTTGACATAGGAAGGTTTCATCCCTTAAATATAATTTTAAATTATTCTATTCTACTTATTTTTTTTGAAATGATTTATTACTTTTAGCTAGGTTACTAATGTTTTCTGAATCCCTACAATGCTTACATTGTAAGTCTTAATCATATTGGAAGACACAAGATGATGTGGAGTTGCTTGTCAAGTATGAGATACAATAGTTATTCAAGTGGGTCCTCCCCAAAGCAGGCTTCAACCCTTAGTGCCTTTATATAACCACACCTAAAAGTGTCTATAGGCACTCAAGGAGTTGAATGTAAGACATACTTGTCTAGCAAAACACACATGTTAATATCACTAGATTGGGAAAATAACACTATATTATATAAAACCATAAAGTTATAGTTAAATATATAGTGACGTGAAATGGTATGTAGAATGGATTGTAGAAATCGAGAGGTAAGTTGGCTTACCATAGGTATAATGAATCCTTGTGTGTGATGTGTGGTTAAGGCAATCACTAGCCTTTCCATTCAAGATTCAAACCAAGTCCAAACCACTTGCTAATGACATTGCATTGTTTCATCCCTAGAGCTAAGAAACATAAGACTATCACTATTGTAAGGAATATTACCACTTAACAATGTAGTTCAAGGAAGGAATTTATTAATAGCAAGCTTTTTATTTTTAAGATTTCTGAGATGCTGCTTACCCCCAAGCATGAGTAACATGTCTTTCCAATGGGACCTATGTCAACCTTACTAAAGGACTACCTTCATGCATAGGTAACATGTCTTTCTAGTGACATAGTAAGGCAACACTTATTGTACTTTCGTTGGAAATCAAGAAAATAACTCATCCTTAATAGGATAAAACTCATAGTAGTAGTGTAAGAGAATCACAAGTCCCCTTGATGTCACACCCTTTTTGTTCCCACTTTGTTCTTCACTCTTCTATCCAAGCATAATGATCATGAGTTTGTTTTTAGTTTTATTGTGAAAACAATATCATTATGGCTATGGTAAGAACCTCTTATTGTTGGAGATAAGTGGATGGATGATGTGGTTTGACTGTATAGGTAATCAATCCTTCATAATTTGATAACATAGGGTAATTTTCATCTTATTGGAACTACATCTTGTTTTATTCCTTGGATTTTATTGGAAAAATAACAAAAATATGTACAAGAAAAAATAATGGCAAAGTATAGAAAAATTGGGAAAGATATTAAGAATTGTAAAGATAGTAAGAATAAAAATTTGTGAAAAGAATTTAGAAATGTTAAAGAATAAGTAATTGTTAAGAAATTGGAAAATATAAAAGTATGGAAAAATATCAAAAAAATAGGAAAATGTAATAAGAAAGTAAAAGATTTAGTATGGTACTTACATGTCACTTGGGACAACCCCATGACTATTATTAGAAATAGTCAACCAAAAGATTGAATAGGAAGAAGGTGATTTGATAGATTGGGTAGAATCCATAATAGAACCAGGATGTTTATAATAAGACCTGACCTATTGGATGTTCACTAGAATGAGCTTATGTGGGCTAGTTGGATGGTAAATTTGCATGGTGCCAAATTGATAAATTACCTGGATAATATATGATCCTTTCCATAAGGTTTGGAACTTAGCCTCTTGTGGGACATGATTGAGATTATAGTATAAGATCCTATTGCCTAGCTAGATTGATACTTGATGTATTCATGCATTGTGCCTATGCTTAGAGAACTTCTTATGGATTTCATTGCTCATGAGGGCTATAAGCCTATCCTCCTATAAAAGGTTGAGGTTCATAAGTTGTTCTTTCTTGGCTAAGCTCAGGTCTAGCTCAAGTTTATTGGAAATAGCTAGAGTTTGGAGCTCTACCTAGATTGGGAGCATAGGTAATCTACCATAAACTAACTCATAGGATGAGAATCCAATGAAGAGTTTCCATGTAGTTCTATAGGCCCATAGAGCATCATTTGACTTAGTTTTCCAATCCTTCTTGAATCAACTAACCATTTTAGTTAATATTCTTGTAATTTCATGGTTAGTTACTTCTACCTAACCATTTGCATAGGGATGATATGGTGTGGTTAATTTATGGTTCACCCTGAGCTCTTGTATGAGCTTCTTAAATGTAGCACTTGTGAAATGGATTCCATTATCTAAGATGAGCATCCTTGGTGCTCTGAATTTATTTACAACATGTTGCTAAAAAAACTTGGTAGCTATATTGGTTGTACAATCCTTAATTGTAGCTGCTTTTTCCCACTTTGTATAGTAATCAATGGTCACTATGATGTAAGATTTTCCATTTGACATTAGTGGAATGGATCCCATGAAGTTGATTCCCCAAATATCAAATGGTTCTAATGGTTGGATCCATTGTTGTGATTCTTTATTTCTAGTTGTTATTCTTCCATCCCACTTGCATCTTTCACAAGATTTGGTGAAGTTATGGGCATCCCTAAATATGGTAGGCCAAAGGTAGCCTACCATCATTAGCTTAAGTATTGTCCTATGCCCAACATAATAACCACCACATGGTCCTTCATGTGCATCTTGTAGGACTCTTTGTTGATTATCTTCTAGAACACACCATCGTACTAACCCATCAACACAAATCTTATAAATATTTCCATTTATCTCCATATATCTTTTAACCATGTGAAGGAAGTTTTCTCTTTATTTCCTACTTCACCCAATATGAAGCTCTTGTGTGGTCAAGTGGATAATGTACTTAACAATCCATGACTTCCTTTTTGAGTAAACAACCATTGTTTCCTTTGTGAATAGGTTTTCATTAAGAAATTGATCTGATAATAGTTCTTCTTAGACCTGTGGTTCCCATCTTAACCTTAACAAGTGATCTAGTACCACATTTTCTATGCCTTTCTTCTTGATCATGGTAACATCAAATTCTTGTAGTATGATGAACCATCTAATCATCCTAGGACTTACCATTGGTTTATCCATTAGGAATCTTATTGCACTATGATCTATATGGACATAGACGGGGTATTCAAGCACATAGTGTTTGAATTTTTCTAGTGCATAGACCACTATCATAAGATCATTTTCTGTGATGGAGTAATTAAGTTATGGTCCAATGATGTTCCTACTAGCTCAATGTATGTAATATGGCCTTTTTTGATCATCCAACTACATTAGTACTACATCAAGTGCATAATTTGAAGCATCTATCATGATGTGGAAGGGCTTAGACTAACCTAGAGCTTGGAGGATTTGTGTTTTGATTAATTTCTATTTTAAAGTTTCAAATGCTTTCTCACATTGTTCTATCCACTGAAATGGTGCATCCTTCTTTGTTAATTCTACCAATAGTTTTGCTATGTTTGAAAAATTTTCTATAAACCTCCTATAATATTTTGTGTGGCCAAGAAATGATCTGACATCTTTGATTGTTTGTGGCCTTTAGGTAATTTTCTAAATGATCATCATCTTATATGGATCTACCTTAATTTCCTTTCGTGATACTTTGTGTCCTAAAATGATCCCATCTTAGACCATTAAATGGATTTTTTTGCCAATTGAGCTTTAAGTTTTTCTCTATGCAACTTTCCAATACTTGCTCCAAATGATCCAATGCTTACTTAAAATCTAGCTCATAAGTAGAAAAGTCATCCATAAATACTTCTACGCCATTGCCTATCTATTTCTGGAAGATACTTAGTACTAATCTTTGGAAGGTAGCAAGTGCATTGCACAAACTGAAAGGCATTTGCTTGTAGAAAAACATTCCCAATGGAATAGTGAATGTTGTCTTTTCTTGGTCTTCTGGTGCAATATGGATTTGGTTGTATCTAATATATCCATCAAGAAAGCTATAATATTAATGTCCTACTATGCTATATATGACTTGATCAACAAACAATAAAGGAAAATGGTCTTTGAACATTGTAGAGTTCAACAACTGGAAGTCAATACATACTCTCCACTTGTCACCCTTCTTTGGAATAATGACGAAAGGACTAACTCATTTGTTGTCTGCAATAGGGTAGATAAATCCTACTTTTAATAAATTTTTCAATTCCTACTTTGCTACTTCTTTAGGCTTATGATTTAGCCTTTTTTATGGTTAGCATTGTGGCTTAACAACTATATTTGTATATATTTGGTGTTGGAAAATTCGAGGATCAATGGCTATTATTTTATCCTAGGACCATGTAAATGTTGTTGGTCATTTATTGATCACTTCTAACAATCTCTTTTTCTGATCTTTATCCAAGTTGACATTGATGATTATCAGCTTCCTATTATCTAGAAAAGCATATTCTAGTGCTATTAGTAGGGCTTTTAACTCTAATGGTTCTAGTTCAAAATTTTCTGGGATCTCAAGTTGTCCCCATTCAATATCTTCTTGGAATGAATGTATATAGGAGTGTTTTCTTTTTAACTATTTCATCTTGCTTGTTTTCCCCATGTATGTGCTTATAATTTGACTTGTTGGCTCTGTGTATATTTTTGATTCTATTTCTTCATCGGTAATCAACCACTTGATGCCTTCTTGTTTAGTGGCTATTGGATATAGGCATCTTTGCAAACACATTTCTTCTACACATCTTTTACATGCTATGTTTCTCTCTTATTGAATGGCCCATATTTTCTGCATGCAATTGCACCCATTATTATTGTATGTAGTACATGGAACTTTGTGTCGCTGAATGATTTTAGTTTCATCCTCCTTGGAAATCTCCAAGAACAAATCTCTAATTCCAAGCTTAGAATCCAAAATGCTAAGCCAAACTCTTTCCATGATAATAGGGAACTCCCCCTTGTTTTTTCCCACATGAATGACTAAGAAATCAATAGGGTAAGACCAACCATTGATGGTAGTGATGATGTCATCTACTTATCCTAGTGGAACTATGATTGCCTGGTCTACAAACTCTAATAGGATGTTACTTTTCTTCAATGGTGGAAGATTTTAGGTTTTGTACATGTATTGTAAAATCAAGTTAATCCCTAACCTAGAATCAAGTAGAGCTTTGCATGGTTTGTGATCTACTATTTGAAGGTAGACCAAGGGACTTCACAGGTTTTTTTTCCTTGGGAAAGTATTCCTACCTTTATCTAGTGTGTGATAGTTTGAGTGAGCAAGATAGTTGTTAGGTTTGCATTAGTAAAAGATGGAAGCTTAGTATTTTTTTAAGGAGTGTGTGTGAATGGGGTTGAAGTAGATGGGGTTTCCATCCTTCAAACATTTTCTAGACTCATTTGAAGAACAGATATTTCCTGGATTGAGGTTCATTCATGATTACCTCCTTCTACGTGTTGATTGCCCTTGTTGCATTCTTTTGTTGTGGTTATGATGGTAGCTCCCCTTGCATTGTTGGTGGTGGCATTGGCAATAGAGGATTGGAAGGTTGACTTAATCAACCAAGTGTTGGTTGATGTATGTATGGATTGGAATCCATCCTTAGAGTGGTAGGCCTATAATACTTAGGTAGATAATATTGAGAAGTGTTAATTGAAGCATTTCCTAGAGAGATTGGACATTGTACATAGTATCGATAAGGATCTGGTTGCCTATATGGATATTGTTACCTTGGCGGTGGCATTGCCCATGCTTGTGGGTATTGCCACTACTACTAGTATTATTCTTGTGATTGAGGATAAGTTCCACTTGGGTAGTAAGTGTAACGACAGAAAATATCAGTAGTTGGAAAATACCAAACAAAAATCCGTGTACACAGTCTTAACCACGGATCCGTGTGAGGGCTGTGCTGGAGAAAACAAATCCGCGATGCCCTGAACAGTCTTGTCGATCAGACAGGGACTTACTCAATCAGTAAATTAACGAATATTATAGATATTCCATGAGACAATTTGATTCGATGAATCGCAAAAGGAGTAGAAAATGATGTAGATAAATTGTAATAACGATAACATCAATGCGACAAGGAGGATCGGATTTAAGAAAAAATGCACAATTCCAAGATATGTGCTTTGACCCAAAAACTGAGTATATTGTATACAAAGTTCCAATGGAAAACTCCACTTATCTTGTGCGAAGCATACACAAAATAACAAGAAAACTGTTCAACAAGGAGTACAGAATGAAGCTCGGTCTACCTTGTAAGCCAAGGATGGGATGCAAGGAAGGTCAATCCCGGATGTCTATCGATCAACTATTTCTGATCAATAGATCTTGCCAACCACACCAGATGATCCCTCGATCTCTGATCTATTTCCTTTGCCTTCAGTAGTCTCTGCCTAAAGCTGCCAATGATCACTAATGGAGAGAACTGTATTTTTGCCAAAAGGGGTGATTGCTCCTGCTGCTAATGCTCAAAGATGTCTCCTATCTCTGGTTAAAGGTGATAACTGCCAAAATTCGAAGATGCCAGCCCTTTGTTTCTTCGCCAACTAGAGTATTTATAAGTTCGACAACATGTGGAGAAGGCATGGCCCTGATGACATGTGTCTCGAACCTTCAAAATACCATTGACTTGACCAACTTTATGTTGAAACTAGCTATGTCACGTCACATTTCTGGGAAAAGGGGCAAGGTACGCTATCAACCACTTTTGCCAAAGCTGCTTCATGATTACGCACAATACGCTCATCAGCGTATTGTGCATGTGGATAGCAGGTGTGTGTTTGGTATTGTTTTGGTTGGTCTTAGACCACATTATGCTTATTTGCACTGCGTCGCATGGCAGAGCGTAATAAAGCATGAAAATGGTAGATTCAGGCTGTTTTACGCTCATTTACGCCACAAAGTATAATAAAGCATGAAAATGGTCAACTTGACAATGAGTTATGCTAGTGTACGCTACGTAGCATAATGAGCGTAAAGTGACCAATCTACAAAAGGAAAGAAGTCAATCTGCTGCGCTTCCTTGGACTCTGACTTTGACTTTCTTGAAGCTCGTTACGTTGTTTTACGTAATCGGAGTGTAAACTCAGCCTTGGACAAAAGACTTAGCAGAATATACGACAAGTCACAAATCATGCTGCTTAGGCCTTAAACTTCATCAATTCTGTCGAAGTAAGTTACCTTCTGATATCGAGCTATGTTAAGCAGAGTTACGCTAAGCGTCACTACGCTATGTTGCGTAATGTAGCGTAAAGAAAAAAAACACAGTAAGATTGAAATCTGTAAGGAACTTGGAGACTTGACTCTTTGCCTTGCTTTACCTTGTTCTGCCTTCTGGAATTTTGTCGCGAATTTTCGCCCGAATTGTGAATCTTCGCCTTAGGCTGATTTGCAATTTCCACGGTGTTTCAATGGTCCCTCTTTGTTGACGGTTAGAGGGCTTGCCCGAAAGACGTCGACAAAGAATATGAAACATCGGATGGGTAAAAGTACCAACAATGTTTCACATTTTACGTAAGAGAAACAGATGGGAAGGCTAAGGAAGGTAATAAGGGCGAGAGGTAGGATTATGAGAAAAATAGGGATGCACTCCTGAGTGGACAGGCTAACTTAAGCGGCCATCTCAAAATGCTGTCTGTACTTCACCATTCAGATGAACGCACTTTTGAACAACATCCCCATAACAAGTAACCTGCAACCAAAGAAGAAAACAAAGGACACCATTGCTCGGTCGAATCATCGGAGAGGTTGTTGAAACAAGTACCGTTTGAGGGGAGACAGAGTAAGCGGGCCATGGACGAGGAACCATAGCTAGGGGCCAGGGCCTTCAATGTTGATGCTCGGCGTAGCATATTGCCGGTAAAGAACATCAGACTCAGCGCACCTGATTGGTTATGAAAAGAACCAGCTAGGTGAATCTGTGAAGCCAGAGCTTGATAGTGATGATGAACGGAGATCCCCAAGGTTGTTGTTGATGAGAACTCTTTTGGGGCTCTGGTCGGTGAAACTAAACTCTCAGAGGTGCCACCGCTGCAGTGGGTGCAGTGATGGAATCTCCAAGGGATCAGTAGTATGTCTTTTAGCACATCCGAGGAATCAACAGAATGCCTGTGAGGTAGCGATGCTAGGACTGTCCCAACATCCCATCCCATTTGTTTTGCAGCTGCACAGAGATGATTACGCTTACTTGATTCATACGTTGGCTATCTGTAGTTCCCAATTTTAAGTCTTGGTAGAATATCATTGCTGGTTTAAGTCTCAGCAGACCATGGTCCTAGTTTAAAGTCTGGGCAGACCGAGAAATGCTAGTTTTACGTTGTAGCAGATGGTGGTGGAGTTGATTTATGGTCTCAGCAGACCATACTATGGGTGTCAGTTTCATGTCATGACTCAGGGACAAATCTACGCTGGTTTCACATCTGAGAAGACGACTACTTACCTGTGCCAGTTTTATGTCATGGTGGATAGTCGGTGCCAGTTTAGCGTCATGGCGGACGCATGCAGAAAATGCCGATTTTTCATCTTGGCGGACCTGTACAACACCGCCAGTTTTACGTAGTAGCGGATGGTTGCAACTTGCCAGTTTTACATCATGGTGGACGATCAGTGCTAGTTTAGCATCGTGGCGGACGTGTGAAGAGAGTGCCAATTTTACATCGTAGCAGATGATTGTTGCCAGTTTAGCATCATAGCGGATGATTGTTGCCAGTTTAGCATCATAGCGGACGATTATTGCCATACCTGATGTTAACACTGGATATGCAGCTAAATGTAGTACTACTTCAGATATATATGATTCACAGGATTTGGTCATTCGTTGTCGTTAATATTTGCTAACTTGAATACTCCGTTGTCATACACATCAGCTACCAAGAAAGGGCCCTCCCAGTTCATAAACGGCCTTGAGAACCAAATCTTCCTTCGTGATTGGAAGTTGTTGAAGATTGTGGCGGTGCTTCTGCCTCTGCTTATCTTGATACTTTTTGATTATATCAAGCATCTGTATTCACTTGTCTTCTACTGAATTCAAATCCATGATCCGAGACTCGGTGTGTTGAGCCTCATTTATAATCGTGGAGAGGACCATTCTCATAAAAGGAACTTGTAATTCGAGGGGTAACACTACCTCAGATCCATAGACTAGGCTATAGGGTGTACTGTCTGTAGCCGTCCTACATGTAGTGTGATATGCCCATAGCACATAGAGGATCTTTTCATGCCACCGTCTCTTGTTGTTGTCAAGCATTTTCTTGAGCAGGTTGATAATGGCTTTGTTCATTGGTTCGGCTTGACCATTTGCTTATGGGTAATAGGAAGAGGAAAAAGATTGTTTGATGCCAAGACTATCATAGAAATATTTGGTTTTCATACTGCTAAATTGTGGACCATTATCGGTCATGATAGTCATCGGGAGACCAAATCTGGTTACAATGTTATCTAGAATGAAATGATAGATCTGTTGAGATGTGATCTTCTGCAAAGGAATGGCTTCTACCCACTTCGTGAAATACTCAGTAGCAGTGATTATGAAGCTATGACCTATGGAAGATTTTGGTGTGATAGGCCCTATAATGTCTAGTCCCCATCGTTGAAAAGGCCATGTTATCTGAGTCGTGTGCAATTCTGTAGGCGACACATGTATAAGGTTTGCGTAACGTTGACACGTGTCGCATGTTTTAACCTTTGTAAGACAGTATTTTTCCATGTACGGCCAATAATACCCTAAGCGATGGATTTTAGAAGCCATAGCTCGTGGTGCTACGTGTCCTCCACATAATCCCTCATGAACTTCGCCAACTATACGTTGTGCTTGGTCTTTGTTAACGCACGTAAGCAGCACTCCATCAAAAGAGCGTCTACAAAGAGTACTATCTCCTATGATGACATACTGCCTAGCTCGCTTGCGGATTGCATCTTTTTGCGTGCATGTTAACTCATGCGGTGGCTCGCCTAGCAAGAGGTAGGTTTTAATGTTGTCATACCACTTTGGCGTGCTATCCTTGAGCAGTGAGGATATTTGTGTCACCTGAATGATAAGACCTGTACAATCTGTTATTAATGTGGGATAAGTGTCAAGCAGGTGTGATGGTACATTTAAAGCTAATGTAGCCAGTGCATCGGCCAGTGTGTTATCATTTCGTGGCACGTGTTGGGCATCGATGGTTGTGAACCGCTTCAGAAGATCTTTAGCTATATCGTAGTAGGACTATAAATGTGTAGCCTTGCAGGCGTAGACTCCTATGCTTTGATTTATAACAAGCATCGAATCACCCCTAATTTCCAAGTGTCGAACATCAAGCTCTCTAGCTGTTAACAATCCCCTGAGGAGCCCCTCGTACTTTGCCACGTTGTTCGTGCAGGAAAAGGTCAAGCGGTAAGTGTGAAGACGCACATCCTCAGGTGATAGCGTAATGACTGTGGCGGCATTTCCGCCTCTAACGGTTGAAGCTCTGTCAAAATATAATATTGCTTTAGGGCCTGTTAGGAAAGGGCTTAGACTATGTACATGCTCATCTGGAAATTCAGGCTCTATGGTTGCCTGACTGTCAATAGGCGATGTTATTAATTGGTCTGCTATCGCTTGGCCTTTCGTAGAAGATTGACCAATGTAATGCAGATCGAATTCTGCCATGATAGCTTTCTAATGAGCTATTTTACTACTTTCGTATAGATTATGCGTAATGGCCCTAAGGATGTTATTTTTGCAGATAATGTTGACCTAGCTACGGAAGAGATAATGTCTGCACTTCTTGAGCGTAAATACTAATGCTAAGCAATTACGCTCTACTTCGTTATACCTCATTTCATACACACATAGAGCATGACTCAAGTAGTAGATGGGTACTTCCGACCCATCATCCCTCTTTTGATAGAGTAATGCAGCTAAGGCTACGTCTGAAGTTGCGAGGTAAATGTAAAATAGTTGATACCTTTGCGGTGGGAAAACTGTTGGCAAGCGTTGAAGTTCTTGCTTCAAGTTGTCAAATGCACGCTAACAATCGTCTGTCCATTCGAAATTAACCCCCTTTTTAAGCAAATGTTGCATAGGGTGTAATTTATCGGTTAATCTCAAGATGAACTGCCTGATAAATTGTAACCTCCCTTGCAATCTACATAATTGCTTGAGATTTGTAGGGGGTGTCAATTCAACAATGGCCTTGACTTTATCAGGATCTACTTGTATACCAGTTTCCGATACCACAACCCCAGCATGCGTCTGGTTTTGACTCTGAACACGCACTTCTTTGGGTTGAGCCAGAGGTCGTATTTAGAACATCTTTTGAGGACTAACTCCAGATCCTCTGAATGATCCTCTGAGCTTATAGACTTCATAGCTATATCGTCAACGTAATCATTCAGCCTCCGTAGGAGGTAATCGCTAAAGATGTACGTCATGGCTCGTTGATACGTAGCTCCAGCATTTCTTAACCCAAAAGGCATCATAGTGTAACAAAAGGTCCCCCAGGGTGTCATGAATGTCATTGTCAGCTGGTGTTCTGGGTTAATACATATTTGATTGTAGCCTGAGAAGCCATCCATGAAGGATAAAAGCGCATGTCCAGTGGTTGTATCCACCAATTGATCGATACTCGGTAATGGGAAATTATCCTTAATTATAGCTTTGTTCAAGTCTTGGAATTCTATGCAGATGCGTATCCCTCCGATCTTTTTGTGAACAACTACAATGTTGGATACCCAGTCTGAGTAATCGACCGTGTGAATAAAACCAGCCTGGTACAGTTTAGTGATTTCATCACGTACCGCTAGTGCGACTTCTAGCTTAATCTTTCGTGTTTTCTATCTAACTGCTTTAATATGGGGATCTAGAATTATGTTGTGTTGTATTAACCTTGGGTCTAGTCCCGGCATATCTTCGTATGACCATGAAAACACCGTGATATTATTTTGGAGGAATTGTTTTATGTCGTCATGTGCCTTTTGGTCTAGTAAACAACTAACCTTAAGAGTTTTAGTCTCACCTCTATGCGTAACCACAGAGACCTCGTTAAGGGGGTCTTCAGTTACATCTCTAGCTTCCAGATCTAGCATGTGCGTCGATTGTTCTGGCCAGTCTAGAGATGTTTCCGATGTGGCTATGGTTGCGTCATCAAGGGCAAGGTTAGTTTCTACTAATGTGAGATCAAGTTGTCTAATGATTTCCCCGTGTGGACCTGTTAAAACTAGGAGCACAGACAAAGTTTCGTCCATTTGCCAATTATCTTGCAAAATTGTCAAATATGAAAGTAATCAGAGAGATGCTAAGTTGGATGCAACAAGTATTTAATGAATAACTCTTGGTTTAGTCTAAAAGGATGTGATGTGACATTACTAAGCGTAAGAAGCTAACTGAATTTTAAATTCTGTGAACAGCCTGTAATTAATGCAACCTGATTACGAGGAGATAAGATGCAGTAGTTTAGGGTCGTTTTGGACCGTAATGCATGCGATATTTGTCATAATTAATGCCTTGATTTTTGGGTTCCAGCTCATACTGATACCAGAATTTGGGCAAGTCTCGCTGAAATTGGGCATCAAGTCGGTTAATTTCGCATATAAGTAGGCAGTTCTCATTAAAAATAGGTTGTTGGCTATCACGAATTTGAATTCTCAGCTGTTACAGAGAGAAGGAGGAAGAGCAAAAGATTGCAGCATGTTATTTGTAAAAGCGTGAAGGTGTGAAGGTGTTAGGACTGCAATAATGATGCCAAAAGTAAGAGGGAAGAACGCCAAATTGGCAAAGAGTGATGAAGTACAAAGGGACCTGCAGCGTGCTTTATAGGCCTTGGTCGAAGTGAGAGATGCTATGCCTCTGAATCGGTAGGCCATCCCTTGCTTATTCATATTGCTTTTAATGATGTGCCTCTTCTTTGCTGTGTTTATCCTTTGTGCGTTATCTGCGTAAATTAGAGTTTTAGGCTGTAGACCTCATGTTAAAACGAGGGTTTATACAATAGTATTGCATCTATCGCCATTGTCAGGGAGAAACCTTGTACTGTTACAAGGGTTTAGACGATTTCGGCTGTATAGCTAAAGTGTAATTTGCAAATTTTCTATAATTTAAGCATGCAATTGGAATCTAGAGGATAATCTATTTATTTTTTTTGTACAGTATCATGTTGAAACCCGTCCTAATCGTCTTGGACATAGTCGGGGTTTTATGTTGTATAAACCCGATCGTACCCAATGTTACTCCCCCTCAAACTTGGTTGTAGGGGAGGGCTATATGGTTCCGAAAGGATGCGCTGGAGTTTCTGCAGTTCTTGCTACATAACTACAACATTATTGTATAGTCACGCCTATCGGGGGATGTGGCTGGTGCTATTTTGGAACACCTGTTAGTGGGTTCTACGTAGGGCATCCTGGCTTTCTTGACAGACGGGACTATCGATACTGGTCATCCCTAAGACCATGAACTTAGTGCCAGAGGGTTGAGGTGCTTAAGTTGGATCTAGGAAATGGCTAGGTTTAGCTATTACCATGCGTACAATACTTTGTTCATGGCCCGTCATGTCTCGACTTACTGTCAGAACCCACTAGGCATAGTGTATTATTCGGGCGGGTAAGTTGTTTTATTGGCAGTATTGTCATTATGTTTCTAATGTTTGGATTTGTAAAGTGTAAGATAATAATGTATCATATGATACAGGTTTTTCATCAACGATAATGGGTTAGTAGGCAATAATGATACATTGAACTGGACCGAAATAGCGATAAAGGAGTTTATATCCACTAGCAACGTACGCGTCGGTGTAATGGGGCAGATGGCCTTCAACATTCATGAGTATCCCATCAATTATGCTGATTCCTTCAAGAATTGTCAAAATATTAGGTGGTTACATGAAGAATGGACTTTGAACCCACCCCTTATCGTTGCGGACGTGCAGAGGAAACTTCCTCCATTTCCTTTGCCATTTGGACTTGGTAAGGTTTTGTTGTTGTTATTAGTTACTGTATATTATATTGTTTTTGTTTTGTTCTTGAAATGTTGCGTAATAGTGTTTTCACTTATTTTGACATATGCCTTGCGTTATTCAGTCAGGAAATCCCGGGAGATTACCATCACAATTTTCGGCCACGAGGCGAATACCCTCCTTTTCCTCTATGGCGACATTAAGGAGGCACAACGCTGGCTCGGCCACGCGACGGCCCCAGTCGCGTTGGTCACCAAACTGCGGGAAGCGAGGCTAATGCATTTATTTCTGGCCGTAACCCTTGATGTCCCTGCTAGTGAAATGTTAACCTTGGTTAACTCCTTCAGCGAGAGGGCTGAGCACTTTTGCACGCGCGTGCATCACATGTGTGTAAACTTTGATATCGACGCTCAACTATTTACTAACCTCTTCGGCATCCCCTCTGATGGTCTTCCTATAGAGAAAAAATTGAGGACCCTCAAATGTCAGGAAGAGTTGGAGGAGTGGCTAGGGACCAAGAAGAAAACCAAGGGGATCCCTTATGAAAAGATCCAATTAGAGATTGCCAATACTATTTATCCCCTCTTCCGGGCTCGGGCTTTCCCCAAAACACTCTCACAGGGGAAGTTCTTTACTATAGAACAGGCCTGTATCATGCGGGAGGTTATGGAGGAGGGGACCCAGTTGGACTGGGCAAGCTATTTTGCTAAGGGGTTATGCACTGAAATGATCAGGCTCTGCCAGAAGCTTGAATCTCGTTTCAGTGTGCACTTTGCCTTCTTCATAGCTTGCCTCCGGCATTTTGCCAAATTTTTGGTTGTCCAAAGGAATGGGGTCTTGGTGCAGCAAGACCAAGACTAGCTATCCAAACCTTGGATTTCCCATATTTTCGACACTACCTGAGGACAGGATCCTCTAGAGGGAATTGGGGAGTCTCTATCTATAATGACAAGGGATTTGGCAGCGCCTCGAGTGCGGGGCCCTGACAGTGCAAGTGGGGTGGTTCCCACCTACATCGGCAATGCTTCACGAGGGAAACGCCTGACGGCAGAGATTGTAGACGCCTCGGTTTAGCGAAAAAGGCCTCGCCTAACAGAGGCCCCTATGGAACTAGCAAGTGGCATGGGCAGAACTATGTAAGTCAGAGTTCAACGGAGTAAACCTCTGCTTGGTAAGTGTAAAGATGTAGTGAAAGTTATGGCCATTGTTGTATTAGAAAACTTTATTCAGGGTATTCTGAATTGTTTAAATGTGTTATATGACATGAACAGTGAGACCTACTTAGTAGTTGACCCCTGAAACAGGGGTAGTGGTATTATGGCGTGGGGAGGGGGCCCTAGTTTTGGAAGAAGAGGCCCCGGCTGTTAGAATTAGTGACGCACAGACTGTTGTGCATGAGGAGAGAAAGGAGGCGGAAACTGTTGACGCACTCCCCACTATAACAGGCAGAGATAATCATTGTATTAGAATTTTTAAATAATTTTATTAATAACTATAAATTTTAACTTAATTACGCTACAGATGAACAAGATGCATCCACGTCTACCGTTGTAAGCAGAGCATGGAGGGAATTTCCTAACAAGTTCACCTTCATGGAAGGCGTTGTTAGCGATATGATCGAGCGCCTCGAGCGCGTTGATCCTAGGGCTGGTATGTTACAGCTATAATGGGCTTATTTTATTATAAATTTGTAATGTTTTATCTACGTTTGATAATGTTTGTTATCAGGAGCTCGCCTTCGATGGAACCCTACGAAGCCCATTGACTTGGACACAGTGGAGCCTTCATCAGACGGGGTGGTCGTGCCACGCAACATTTATGAGGAAATACGTAAATGTGCGTGACGCTCGACTCGCTCCTTGTGGGAGAGTTGAAATGTCAATGAATACCTCTAGAAGAAGCTGTAGAGGTTAGAGAAGGAAAAGGTGTCTTTGGCCAAAGAGGTCGGAGACTTAAAATCGCGATATGAATTCCTGTAGGCATGGAAAATAGATGAAGAGGACTAGCGTACAACTGTTATTGATTATGCTTGCTACTGGACCACGGTCAGGAACAGAGTGCAAACCAGTCAGGAGTTGTGGAGCAGAGGATGCAAATAGAGCTGTTGGCCCATAAAAACCAGGACTAGAAGGATTTTTGCGCAAGTGTGCAAGAGTGGGGGCAGAAAGAAAAAGATCATAAGCATCTGTATAAGTGAGAAAGTATCGCTTATCATCAGCACTATCGAGATTCTACCATCGAAGCTCAATCCTTGCGGGTATTCCTCGATGTCATTGGTGCATCCAAAGCCTTAAAGAAGGTCCAGGAGCAGGTGATAGTAAGCGTGTCCCCGGAAAGAGAGATTACTCTTCCTAGGGACGAGACCATAGTCCCTACTTTCTTCCTTGAACTACCCCGATGGACCAGTGTGGAGAAAGGGAAGGTGAAAGCTGGAACTGATCTAGGGAATGGAGTTTGGTCTGAATTAACTGAAGATGAAATTATGCAGCGCCTATGGGTCGGTTTAGATCAGCTCCCCTTTGCTGCAGATGCAGGACCATAGCGAGTAAGTTTGGGTGTTATTAGCTTTAAATTTTCTGATTTATCCTATTACGGCTTTTCCTTATGTATTTACTGTATATAGGTACAAGGAGTGGATGAAGAAGGCAGATAGGATGAGGAGCAAGTACTGGAAGAAGAGCGTAATGACGAAGACCGTCCTCCTGTGGAGCCAGTGTTAAAGAAAGGGCCTCGTGAAGATGACATTCCTCATGAAGGAATACCTTCTAAAAGGGACGACCCACTTGAGGATGATTTGTTAGGCTTAGAGGCGGACCTAAGGGATATGGGTGACAGTGGTACCAGGGGGGATGCGTAATTGTGATTTAAGCATGACTTTATTCATGAAATTGAACAATGGCCATATGAATGTTGGCGAGATTAATCATAAAATTTTCTGTATAATTTTAAATTTTATTTATTTTTTTAATTTTATGTCTTCATTTATGCAAAGAGTAAGCAGAGTTGTAAAAAGCTTTGAATAGGTTGCGTTGCTGTAGAATGGAATTGCTAGTTTAAGGCCATCATGGGCCATCATGTAGCGTTTGCGTAAGATACAAGTGGATTAGCTAGTTTTTTGGCTATTGCGGGCCTTTGCTAGTTTAAGGCCATTACAGGCCATCACTAGTTTTAGGCCATTGCAGGCCATCACTAGTTGTAGGCCGTTGCGGGCCATCACTAGTTTTAGGCCATTGCGGGCCACCTCTAGTTTTAGGTTGTTGTGGGCCATCACTAGTTTTAGGCCGTTGTGGGCCATCACTAGTTTTAGGTCATTGCGGACCATCACTAGTTTTAGGCCATTGAGGGCCATCACTAGTTTTAGGCCATTGCGGGCCATCACTAGTTTTAGGCCGTTGTGGGCCATCTGCGTAAGTCTAGAAGTGTAATTGATAAAAATGTACATTTCTGCGTAATTGCGCTAATGTGACTAATAGTAATCAAGGAGCATAAATGGTGTAAAATAGAAAATGTAAATGGCGTAATGGATAGCAAGCGTAAATATGTATGTATATATTAAAGAAAACTAACAATGAAAGTTGATAAGCGTAAACGACAAACTAGTAAAAATGTAACGATGAGTCTAAATGCCACTCAGATCAATTGCTAGCCCGTAATTGTTTCTTAATGGCCTTTACGTTCAATGATGTGTAAGGGCGGGGAGATTTGTGACCTGGCTCTTCCATACCATCTTCCTGAAATGGTAGGTTGGCCCAGGCTAGGTTGTCATCATTCGTTTTAGCTTGTTTAGGAGTTCGACTATGATTTTGATCTCCAGGCATCTGATCTCCAAACTACGTTCCTCCTCTATGTTGTTGATAGTCCTAGGAGTTATTTCATCACTGTGTATTACTACTTCTCCCCCTGCTTAAGGGAGATGTATCTCTTGATGTATTGGTGATGAAACTACCCTCAGTTGGGCTAGCCAAGACCTCCCCAGGATCAGGTTGAAACCGGGCATCTCCTTGACAACAAGAAATGTGGCATCTGTTGGGAATTGATCCCATGCCACAAATTCAATACGCACCATCCCTTTGACTTGCACCCATGCTCCGTTGAATGACTTTAGGCACGATGTCGTTGTAGGACTGATCTGGTCGACCAGGCCCAACTTATCCACTATAGGATAAGGGATGACATTCGCAGCCGCGCCATCGTCAACGTGTACCCTCCAGATTCGATATTGACCAACTTGGATGGTGATAAACATGGGCTCTGTCATTACTCGACCTTTCTCAGGATCATCCTTGATGGATTCATCGTGAAAGGTCAAAGGGGTTGGTTTAGGTTGCTTAGTGATGGGAGGAAGCATGACTACATGTATCGCTTCCTCTTCGGCTGGTAAGCCTTCATCCACAGGTATAGATGTCAGCATACGGACCATAGCCTCACGATGTTTTTGAGATGTCATGAGTAGGTCATAGAGGCTCAACGTTGTATTCTTCTGTTTTAGAGCCTGTTTGACTTGCGTGAATGCATCGAGGAGGTCCCGTTCTCGGTTGGGTTGCTTATCCTCTCTCTCTTCTTCCATTCGTCCTAAGAGACGAATCTCTCGAGGCAGAACATCATTAGTAGGAGGGTTGTTTTTCTTCCTACCGAGGGGAGGTGGTTGTATTTCTATACTCTTGTCCTACCCATAAGGTGCAGGTGAAGGTACAGAGGCTAGGGGCCTGGGCTTTATGAAGCCTAGCGTAAAATGATTTTTTGTGGCATTAATGGACGCATCTCCTTCCGTTTGTTTATTGGGTGGCAATTGATGGTTCTGGTTAGAGGCTTGCCCCTACGTAAAAGAAGAAGCCAGTGGTTTTGGTACTCTGAGGATAAAAGGAACCTTAGGGGTAGGCGCGGACATGACCGCAGCTTTATTGTTAATGCGAGGCTGAGTTAAATCTGGAGAAGGCTCCCGAATAACGAAGGGTGGCCTCGAGACGCCACTGGCTGCCGGTGAAAAGCTTGTCCCTTGGGGTGAACTGGTAGGTACATGTAAAACAAAAGGTTGTTTAGGTGGTACCTTCCCTTCACTATCTGTACTTACCACGTTGATTGTGTATGGTGCGTTATTTGCGTTTAACGGATCCTTGTACACATGCAACACCTGGTTTTCAGGACGCGTTGGACTACTGCCGTCTAGTTTCAGAGAACCATCATCAGTCATGCGTTGAATGTCATCTTTCAACACCCAGTAGTAATTTGTGTCATGACCACACAATTGATGGTAGTCACAAAAATGGTCCATCCTCGAACTGGTGGTTCGTTAGGTACGGCTAAAGAAGGATTCTTCAGCAGTTCACAATGACGCCTATGACGCTTCAGAGCTTCTTCGGATACCTTCTTATTCTGAATGTATCCCACCCCTAATAGTTGTTTCAATAGTTCTGAATGTTTTATAGGTAGGGCTGTATACTTCGAGCGATCTTTATGTTCAAAGTTTGGCTTTGGCTAGGGAGGCTTTTTAGGGGCAGCTATGTCTTGGCCAGTGCTACTTGCACTAGCCATGGTCTCGAGAGATGCCGTGGGTGCCTTCTTATTTTTTTTTAGCGACCTCAGCCAACATAGCTACTATCGTTGTTGTTGCTTTACTCTTGTCCTTACCCTTATTGTTAGCGTTTTTATAGGCCACATACGCTGGATCTTTGCTAGCCTTTGCAGCATCTTGGATGCTCTTGGTTTGGGTGAAAGCCTGACTCAAGGAGCGAGGGGCAAGGTAATACAGCTTAGACTTGATGAATTCATTAACTACTCCCTTGAAAATGGCCAGCAAATGGGCTTCCACGATTGGCTCATGGATTTCATTCAAAGTAGCACTCCATCGCTGTATAAACTTTTGGACTGGTTCAAGTGGATCTTACTTCACTCCCATAAGTTGGTCCAATGTGACTTTCGGCTTTAAATTGTACTTAAAGAGAGTCACGAACTGTGTAAGGAGCTCTTCCAAGGTTGAGATGGAAGAGTGAGGGAGTGCTTGATACCAGTCCAAGGCTTTACCTGCCAGAGACATTGCAAAGACACGGATAATCATGTGAGGTCATTGTTGTAACAACAAGGATTCAGATCCAAAGGTAACCAGGTGAGCGTTAGGATCTCCCTCCCCATTATATTTAGTAAAATGGGGTAACGACATCCCTGGAGGTAACGACAACATAGGAACTGCTAGACTGATGAGATCATCCTGATAGAAATCCATGATTTGTATGGTATTAGAGCCAGCAGCTTTAAGATGCCTAACCTCCTCAGTGAGGGTCTAAATAAGTGAAAAATCTTGATCTAGGTCGGTTGATGGAGGAGTCTGTGCAGGAGGAGCAAAGGGTTGAACTGAAAAAGCAGTGCCAGACATTGGAAATTGAGGGATGGCTTGGCCAGTAAGCGACGCAGTGGGGATCCTTGCGGGCAGAGCTGCTTGCGAAGACCACCACCCACCAGGTTGGACAGAGAAATTGGCCACCGTCAGCTGCGTAGGATGGGAATTATAAGGATATTGTGGGACTGTCTGCGGGACATGCATGGTTGGTGCAACTAAGGGTTGCACACCATACAATGCAGACTGGTCGTGTTGTACCATAGGCATGATCCACTGACTCACGGTGGGCTATTGAATGGATCTCTGCGGTTGAACTGTGGCTGTGATCTGTTGCCTTGAAGGAGGCAGCAACGATAAGGTTTGCACCGGATTTTGTACCAGGCAGGTTGTAGGCATGGCATGGGGTTGCAATTGGGGGATGAAATGGGGTGTGGTGGACGCAGGTACCACCGACGGAATATTGATTACACATGGTGATGAGACTGCCCCCATGTTGTTCTGAGGTGGTATTTGCACTTGCAAGATGGATGATTGCGTAGTGACCTGTGGGATGACAAGAATGTGAGTTTGAGTGGTCATGGCTGGATTAAGATGGGCGGCTTCTCCGGTTATGTATGTATGGGGACTAAGAGTATGGTATGAATCCGCGTGTTCAGACTGGGCTGGAAATTCATCTTCCTCTTCCTCCCCATTCTGAGGTTCTAGCATGGACTGTGTAGCCTGAATCCTAGCCATAACCAGTGGTGTCAGGAGTTCATGGTAATGTTCAGTCAGGGGAATAATGTCATAGGCGATAGGGGTGAAATCTTGACGCCCTCTGTGGATCAGCTCATAGTTTCGCTTTGCCTCAACTTCGGCTTGGCTAAGAGCAAGCTTTGCCTGGATCTTGACGCAAATGAAATTATATTCTTGAGGAGTCATGACGGTGAATATGGGATCTTTGCCTTGCAATCTTAATGAAAAACGCGATGGTCCCTAAGATCCTATAACACCAGAAGCTGGTCCGGTGGCAGTGATGGGATTCACAGATGTGGCACCCGAATCGGTTGTGGTCATGGCAGCTATGGTTGCGTACGTAGAATCCATTGGTCAGAGATATTAACGACAATAAGAAACTAGATCTAAAAGGCGACAGATAAAGAAGATCATAATTAGGCTTTTTACCCTGTAGGATTCCAAAGGAATCGTTACTGTGACTGATCTACACCACATGATTTTTACGTAAACTTCCCTAGAGGTATTACGTTTACATTTTTAGAGTCGCGGGTATAGATCGCTTACAAGGCTACTCGTAAAAATATGAATCAGAGCCTATGCCCTCCTTCTAGCACCAGAAAATTGTAACGAAGGAAAATGTTGGTGGCTGGAAAATGCCAAACAAAAATCCGTGTACACAGTCTTAACCACGAATCCGTGTGAGGGTCGTGCTGAAGAAAACGAATCCGCAGTGCCCTGAATGGTCTTGTTGATCAGACAGGGACTTACTCAATCAGTAAATTAACAAATATTACAGATATTCCGTAAGAAAATTTGATTTGATGAATCGCAAAAGGAGTAGAAAATGATATAGATAAATTGTAATAACGATAACGTCAATTCGACAAGGAGGATCAGATTTAAGAAAAAATGCGCAATTCCAAGATCTGTGCTTTGACCCGAAAACTGAGTATATTGTATACAAAGTTCCAATGGAAAACTCTGCTTATCTTGTGTGAAGCATACACAAAATAACAAGAAAACTGTTCAACAAGGAGTACAGAATGAAGCTCGGTCTACCTCGTAAGCCAAGGATGGGATGCAAGAAAGGTCAAGCCCAGATGTCTATCGATCAACTGTTTCTGATCAATAGATCTTGCCAACTGCACCAGATGATCCCTCGATCTCTGATCTATTCCCTTTGCCTTCAGTAGTCTCTACTCAAAGCTACCAATGATCACTAATGGGGAGAACTATATTTTTGCCAAAAGGGGTGATTGCTCCTGCTGCTAATGCTCAAAGATGTCTCCTGTCTCTGCTTAAAGGTGATAACTACCAAAAGTTGAAGATGCCAGCCCTTTGTTTCTTCGCCAACTAGAGTATTTATAAGTTCGACAACATGTGGAGAAGGCACGACCCTGATGACACGTGTCTCGAACCTTCAAAATACCGTTGACTTAACCAACTTTATGTTGAAACTGGCTATGTCATGTCACATTTCTGGGAAAAGGGACAAGGTACACTATCAACCACTTTTGCCAAAGCTGCTTCATGATTACGCAAAATACGCTCATCAACGTATTGTGCGTGTGGATAGCAGGTGTGTGTTTGGTATTTTTTTGGTTGGCCTTAGGCCGTATTACGCTTGTTTGCGCTGCGTCGCGTGGCAGAGCGTAATAAAGCATGGAAATGGTAGATTCAGACAATGTGCATAAGTTATTCCATTTGTGAGAATCCATGGCTTGGGCATCTATGCATAAGAGAATAATATCTACTTATTACTACATTAAGAAATTCATGTATTCCTTGCTTTCATCCTTGGATTTTCTTTTTGAGGTTAGATACCATTACGTAGGTTTGATATTTTCCATTAAAGAGTTTGAGCATGGTACTTCATCTTCTAATTAATTCAAGTTGTAATGATCTATATTAGCTTTCGGCCTCTTTGATAAGTGTCCTAGGAAACAACTTAAGCTTTTTCTAGTCACTTTCAATGTTCTAAAGGGCACAAGGATCATGAAATGCTTGAAGGTGATGTTGTTGATGTGCATTATACCCACCTCCAAATTATTCATGGCTATCATGAATATCTAGTTGCTTGATGTGACTATCCCTTATATGCCTAGTTGTAATATATACTACTTTCATGGTATTGATCATGATGTGAGTGGCCAATAGGGGCTCTTCATGATCATTGGATTTGTATGCTCTATTGTAGTAATGCCCTCTTTGGTACTCATAACATTCTCTTTCTTCATGCCTATTCTTGATTCTTATTGGCTCATACTCATCTTCTTCTTTATCAAGATGCCTTTGGTGATATTCATGGCTGTCATGAGCTCCATGTCTCTCCCTATCATGGTCTCTTAGTCTTCATTTCCTTCTATTAGAGTTCAATAATGATCGTGAGGAGGAAGATGAAGTAGTTGGAGAATTATGTTGACTAGTTGTCCTTCTATGACTTTGAAATTCTTCCTTTTGTGATTATGTAGAAGCTCTAGGCCTTGAGCTCCACCTATTTCTAGAGTCCTCTACCTCTCTTCATGGTATCTCTACAAGGATCGAATGTAGTTGTACCTTGATAGGTTCTTCTAGATAATAGGTTTTTGTGAGTGGGCTTCATGATTATGGTGGAGTTTTTCTACTAAGAATGCATCGCCATCAAGTTCTTCTAGGAAAACATTGGGATTAACTTTCTTTCCTTTGTTATTTTCATTCTTTGTCTTCATAGCAACACCTCTTTGTACTTGCATCTCTATGGGTTAGTACAGCCTGGTCATGTGTTTAGTCACATGATACACTTCCTATGTGTGGCTCAAATTCATTTTCCTTAAGACTATCTAAAGCATGCCTAGTGCTAAACACTTTAGAGGCAAAATGATGTTGTCCTGCAAGTCTCTCCACCTCAAGTGCTCATTTTGGTGAAAAATGAATGTAAAATCAAAATAATGAGAATTGATATGAGCATATGGTATCCTTGTTTATATAGGTTCACTTTAATCTTCATCATCATGTATTCCTCCATTACCCCTTTGTAGCCCTTTGGTGGATGATAATTTCTCTTTAAGTGTTGACGCCATATTGGATGTTTGACACTTAGTTATGTGTGTGTTATTAAAATTGATTAAAGGTGTAAGAATAAAATTTGAATAAAATTTATGGTTCTTGATATAACAAACTTTATGAGATCAATTACTTAGTGATGAGTGGCAAGGTATCCCTATGTCCAACCATATAAATCACAAAGTGTTCACGCATGATCCAGTTGAATTCTGTGGACTTTATTGTTTCTAGTGCACTAATCCTTTAGGAAGTGAATCTTTCCTTAAGGTCAATGATTGTCTTCCCAATTACACTTGTGACAGATGTTGGTATCATTAAGCGTAACTAAGGCATCCAATTTTTGTCATTTTGTGTTTTATAGTTTAGTGCTTAAATGTAGATAAAAGGAATTTGATTAACTAATCTAAATTAACTAATTAACTAGCATTTAACTAATCCTAACATAAGCATATGATCCCACTTTCCGTACACATCCTGAACCCATGTATCTGCTACTAGGTGACCAAGTGCTATGCTACTGGGCATACCAAGTAATAACCTTGCTGGGATTACCAAGTGAATACGTGTTTCACTTGAAGTAGTCATACTTATGTGTGTAATCTACCTAGCTTAATTACTTTGTTAATGTAATAACTAGAAAATATTTAATAACTAATGGAAAACATCTAATAAATAATTAAAAACATTAAATGCATGAATGAAATAGCTAATCTATCCAATGTGCTACAAGGTTTATTAGAAAGCTTGTCTTTATTACCACACACATTGTCATGCTCAGGTACAATAATGCTCAAATAAAGATCCGTACACTTAATGAATTTTGTTGTAGGCACCCAGAGAAAAATTCTAACTTTTGAATGAAAAAACTACAAGAGCTTCACTCCAACTACAATCTCTAATTACCATAAATGCAGCTGCATGCATGTATTTATAGCCAAAAAACAACACTGTGTTGACGAGGCATCATCGATGCATGGTAAGATGCATCGACTAGGCCTTGTCGATGAGGCCTAGTTGACAAGGCCATGTTGACGCAGCCAACTGAATGCAACTCATCATACCCCCATAATTTAATGAAAACTTGTCCTTAATTTCTTTTACAAAATTTGGAAGGTATGGAATTATTGACTAACTTTTCTTCAAACAAGACAAACTGACTAACTTGACAAAACAGGGAGTTCCTAGACATATGGATCCACACATTATAAAGAATGATAGTGTTTAGGACACAAAATTGAACATCACGAAATAAATTTTCAAAATTGGATAGCACATTCCTTGATGTTGTGAAGCTATTTGAGAAGACTAGAGAGTCCTAGGTGGTGATGCTTCCTGAGACTTTGAGGGACCTTCACCAGCTTCATGTATGGGCAATGGTTGAGGTGGTTGTGGCTATCCTATTGCTGCTGCAACTTCAAGTGAAAGGCAGAAAACATTTAACAATGGTTTCATTTTCTCCTTTTTATTTTTTGGATCATGCACTATTAATGCAACTTCACCAATGTGGTTTGGAACAAGCACATCCCAGGGACATGGGATTGCTGAAAATAACTCCTTAGCATTGATGAACTAGGTAGTGAACTATTTGTGTTCAATGTCAAATGCCATGGCTGTATTTTTTAGCTCTTGGTAGTCATTCATCCATCTAGCTATGTTCTTAGTGATTGATTGTTGGTCTCTAAACCATTCTCTAAGAACTTTGTGTTTAGTGTTTATGGTCTTAAGCTTTTACTTGGCATCCTTGTGGTGCTTGAACTCTAACTCGTATAATAGATATGAGCTAGCCACTTGTTTTTCCAATTTTGACTGTGGTTGTCCGACAATCAGCATTACTAGGTTTGCATGATAGAGATTGTTCAACTTCATATATTATATCATTTCCTTTATCTACAACTCCTTTAAGTGAATTTTTGCTTTGTTATAGGTGTTGATCCCATCAATGATGGGCTGGCACATTTCTCTTCCTTGTTGGAGTTGCTTGAGGGCTTTGTTCAGGTTTTCCTTCATCATCTAAATGTGTTTCTAATTAACTTCCTTTTGTAAGCCAACATGGTCTTTGTAGTGATTCTTCACTTTTTCAAATTTAAGGGCCTCATTCTTCTAGGTGGTGATTGATGGTAAACTTTTGGTGTAAGGTGCATACTTTCGCCATTGAGAGATTTCAATTTTCAGTGACCAATTTTCTATGTTCACCTTGGTAAGCTACTCTTGATATTGATGAATGAATTCTTGCATTTGGTCCTTTTGAGCATCAACATTTCACAAACAATAGTTTTGTGCAGTTAGGATTTTATTCTCGTAGTGCATCTAGTTCAAGTCCTTATGAATTATGTACATTTTTGCTTCAGCTATGAACTAGTTAAATATGGTCGTAATTGCCTCCTCCTTAGCCATTTGGAATCATTCTTAAATTTGCTTAAAAGCTTTATCTCTTGTTACTACAAGGTTGAGAATCATAAGATCCACAAGTCTTGCACAAAGTTGAGTAACCTCCGTGGCCAAGCATTGATTTTTTTTTTGAGATATTTCAAGTTTCCCCTCCAAAATAATGCATTTTTCCCATGCATTAAGCAGCTTCAACTAGTTGTAGTGATGTCTTTTCAGAAGATCAAAGATGTTCAGAGTTGGTTGCCTAGTTTCCACCAGTTGTTCCAGCAACTTTTCATTATGGGTTACGTTTAACTTCTTACTGACCATGCCTGTAGATGTATGCATATCTTGAAGTGCAGATACGTCTAGTACAGACATCATGGGTGCATTCAATGCTTTAGTGACATGGTCAGCAACCACTTCAACCACTATTTCCTACTCTTGCTACTGCATCACCAAGATAGTTACCCCTTTTCCTTCCTCCAACTGCATTAAGAAAGTGGTGGCATTCCAAGAGATTTCTAGGAATAGATTGTGTTGTGATAATGACATTGTCACCTCCTTAGCATTAGGATCCAACCTTGTAGGTAGTTATGCTCAATGGAAAGAGAAAATTGGACCACCCCTCTCCATTTGGCTAACTATTTGGGACACCTCATTAAGGTGACTCATTGTCAGTTAATACATAGATGGATCTATCCAACTCATTCCTACATGTTTTTCTTATTTGCTCAAGAGTTATTCTCAGATTTTATGCAGAAATTCAATGGTTATGCGGGCCTTTGGTGTTGTTTCCTAAGTCGATGGTGGTGGTGGTTGCTCCTTTTTTTGGGTGGTTGCTAGCATTTTATCTTTCATGATTTTTGACCATGAAGCCAAAGGAGCATGCCTAAGTGTATCATTGGAATAGCGAATAATGCCTACCTTTTTGCAAAGTTTTGTGATGAGACATGAAAAGGGTAGGGTCTTCCTTCCATATTCATTTTCCTTGAAGCACTTCTCAATCTCTAAGTAGATCAATTGTAGAAAGTTGATTGAAAATGTTTCACTTAGAGTGGTTCATGCTTGGGTAGAGAAGGTGGTTACCTTGCTTGGCCTCATCATTGGATTGAGGTGATAGGTTGTAAGCTTTAAGTAAATTCACTCCACTAGTGTGAGGACACCATACTTCTTACAGTCAACCTCGTAGCATCGTTAGGTCCACTCACTCTTGGCCTCAGGATTACCTTTTGTGGATAGTTCTGCTAGCTATGTTCTAGTATTAGGTAATACAAGTGCTTTTGTGATAGCTTCTACCAAGTATGACACTTGAATGTCCTTAATTTTGATAATGGACCCCAGCCTTTGCTACTTTGGAAGAGATATGTCTCTCCCATGTACCATTTTTCATTAGACCTGATGATTGGCCACATGGGAGAGGCTTGTAGTTATGTCTTGACATCCTCTAGAGCTTTCTCCAAAAATGGCTCAAAGTTGATCTCTTAAAGAATAGATCATTGAATTTCTCAAGACCTGATGATATCAAGGTAGGCTTGAGTTAAAATGACCTCAAGCCTTGGTGCGAGTCTAGGCACTTCTCTTCATTATGATTGTTCTATAGGCACTTCTTCTTCTGAAATTTGTTAGACAGATTCAACTTTGGGCTCCTCACGAAGAGGTCCCTTTGCATGGGTTGCCTTTAGTAGTTCTTGGCCTTGTTCTTGTTGGTTCCTTCTAGCTTTGGGTCGCTTCTCTCATGGTTACAAGGGTTCTCCTTCTTGCAAGAATTTTTGTTTAAGTGCCATCTATAATCACAATGAGACCATGGATTAGCAATGATTGTGTAACCTTAAAGTAAGTAGGATACCTTTATCTCTTAAGGATAGTTACACTATGACTAAGTTGTGATTATGATTGATTTAATTAATCCAATTATCATTTATTTATGTATTATCATTAATAAATCATCTCAAGGTTTTTGCAAGGGTTAACTATTGAAAAAGTTGATGTTTATATGTTGTTAAAGTTATTAACCCTTTGGGGAGTTAGAAAAAATTTCAAAAATTTTGATCAGAAACCTTAAGGTTTACAACCCCCATGATAAAGATCTTACCTTTAGTAAGTGTAGGATCAAAAAATGAAGTGATTTGGACAAATGGTTGGTAAGTTATGAGCTTTGGAAGGTTTTGGGCTTTTAAAAATTGCAAAAAATCCTTGTTTTTTATGAGAAAATGACAAGAAATTCCTAAGTTCTAGGAGGTATATATAGCATGTATGCATTGTGTTGATGAGGCCTCATCGATGCAATTATTAACCACCATTGACTACCATTGACTTTGGTGAAGCTTTCAAAATACAAGGAATTTTTGAATGAAATCGGGGTCAAATGAAAGCTTAAAGGACCAAGAATAATATGAAAACATGAGAAGAGGGTGTTGAAGCTCATAAATTTGAAAAAATTTGAGAAAATAGATTTAGTGTATGAATGAAATGAAATATTAAGAAGCACTAAGCGGAATACTAAATGAAATATATGAAAGATAGGATTGTAGCAATGCCCAAAGGTAATGGACCTCAACTAACCAGACCAAGAACTATGCAAGTGGGTCCTTTCCATAGTAGAATCATGCCCTTGTTACCCTTGCATAACCTCAACTAAGGAGTCTATGGGCCCCATAGTCAATTTAATTATCGTGAAAAGTTAAGGACCATCCCTAAAGAATCTTCTCAAGAATCCCAACACATCAGACCAAGACATAGAACATAACATAGAACATGACAATGAGGTGAGTTATGGTAGCATGGATGGATGATAGAAAAGGTGGAATAGAGTTTTGAATTAAGGTCACAAGAAGTCCCATGTAGGATTTGTGTTTAAAATGACTTGGGAAGATCCATCCTTAGTCTAGACCAAAACTAGCCACTTTTAGTGACTTCACATCTCCATTTTAGGACCAACCCACCTACTTGAGACACAAGAGTGCTTCCACAAAACAACCACTATTCCACAAAGAGAAGAAGAGAGAAGTAGAAAATGAGAGAGAGGCCCTTAGTTAGAGGGGACCTTCAAGCATAAATGCATGTTATTTGAATCCCATAACCAATGCTTTTAGCTTGTTTATTTGTCCAAGGGATGTGCTTTGAATTCCCATTTTTTTGTTATTTTTTTTTTGAAATGGGAACCAAACCATGCAACAACTTATTTGGCTTCCCATTACTGGTTGGTATGTGATGAGTGGCGAGGTACCCCTACACCCAACCATATGAATACAAGTGTTCACGCATGATCTAGTTGAACTCTAAGGATTAAGTGCTTATGCGTTTACATAGAACAAGGGTGGGTTATGTGATCATTATCTTTCCAAGCTTACTTGTAAGGCACAATTGTATGGTTAAGTAAACTTGAGGTATATGATCTTTATGTTTTTTATGTTTTATGTTCTTGATTCTTAAAAGGGAGAAATGAAATAATTTAGTAACTAATTTGATTTAAATAATCAAATATGCTCTAACTAGTCCTAATACTAGCATTTATTCCCACTTGCCAAACACATCTTGAACTAGTGTAACACTACTAGGATTATCAAACACTAGTTGTTACTGGGTGATGAGTGGCGAGGTATCCCTACACGCAACCATACGAATATGAGCATTACACGCGTGATTCAGTCGAACTCTGCAGACTAAGTTCCTACACACCTTATGGAACACTTAAGGTTAATCATTTGTTGTCCTCCTAGACTTACTTGTATTTGTCATGGTTGTATGGTTAAGTAAGTCTAAGGTATGTGATTTTTATAGTTTTTATGTTTTATCTCCTATGCTAATGAGGTGAAGGATGAAGAGACTAATTAACTAACTTTAACTAACTAACTAAGCCTTAATTAACCTAGCATCAGCATCCATTCCCACTTACTTCTCACACCCTGAACCAATGCAACTTTGGTTATCAAATGCTATTCATTATTAGGATCACCAAACGTAACACACGTGCTTGAAGAGGTCGTACTGAGGCACTTAACTACGGGAGAAGGGTTGAGAGAGATTTAATGAACTAATAAAGCATTTAAATGATGAATAATAAATAACTGTAATGAAAGTCCTATTTATCCTAATCCATGCACTGCAAGGTTTATCCAAGAAGTTCGTCTTTATTTCCGTACACAGACTTGTTTTCAGGTAGAATATTTTCTCAAATAAAGATCCGTTCACTTTGGAGTTCCTACTACGAGCACATGAAAATTATTCTATCTCTGGAGAGGGAAAACTACTAGAGTTTTGCTATAGTCTAGGCCTAGAATTCGAAACAATGGAGAGCCACCTCTTATTTATAGACTTGGCGGTGAACGCGATATCACGTATGCGATATCGCGGTCCATGCGATATCACATCCCATCATACCCCCATGACTGAATGAAAACTCGTCCTCGAGTTTCTTACAAAATATTGGGAAGGTATGGGATTATTGACTTAAATGGAACTAATGGTGAATGGGATGATATGTGAACGGATCATCATTACAAGAGAAAACAAATGGTGTTCACGACAATAAGAGTGAACACTTTATACATTTGACATTAGGCCTCATTTGGTAGCTAAAAGAGAAGAGAGAAGAGAAAAGAGGTTTGCTGCTACCAATGCCAAGATTGCGCCTTTCATTGTTCATTCGTAAGTGTGTCATTGATCTTGCTCCTTGCATAGCTGCTTCAGCACCGATCCATTCCAAGTGTTCCCTCCAGATCCACTCCATTGTTGTATGATTACCATCTACACACACAACACAATCTTTATATTAACAAGGGTAAATGAATTTCAATGTAGTTGATACCTTGCCTCAGTGAAAGGTCCATTGGTTGAGTTGTGGTATGGATAATACGGATCTAGAGATATACTAAAGATGACTACTGAAGGTGTAAGGGTTAGGAGAAAATCAAAAAAATTGGACCAGGACCCCCATGACTAAGAGCTAACCTCTAATAGCGATAGAATGGAGAAAGAAAAAGAACAAGAAATATGGAGAAAAAGAGACAATTAGAACATCGATGAAATGGATGTCAAGATGGAAATGAACAAAATAAAGTGTATTGCAAAAATGTTAAGGGAAAGAAGTTAATTGGTGCACCAAATAGGAATGTCAGTGGGTCCTCCCCAAAGCCGGCTCATGCCCTTAACGCCCTTACAATCCCACATTCAAAGAGGTTGTAGGCTCTAGGAATGTCATTTGGAACAAGAGTTAAAGTATTAACCACAAGAATTTACCAAAAAGAAAACAATGTGTTAACAAAAATATACACTAATGATACAACTGGCAATGAGGTGAATAATGGAGGAAGAATGATGGAAATGAGAGAATGGAATGGAGTCTCAATAACAAGGTGATGTACAGCCCCTTGTGGAGTTAATGATTAATGTGACTTGGTAAATCTCATTCCAACTCCAGCCTCAAACAAACCACATCCAGTGACTTTGCATTAATGCATTAGGCCAATCCATCCACTTGAATAACAAGAATGCCTCCCCCAAGAGCCACCACCATTCCGATGAAACGAAGGAGGAGAGAATGGGAAGCGAGAAGGGCCTTATTTAGAGGGAACATTTTTATTTTTACTAGAGTTCCATAACCAGTGCTTGTAGCCCAAGTGATTATTTCGTCTAAGGGGTGTGCTTTGAATTCTCACTTTTACTTTCCTTCTATTTTTTTAATGTTTATATGTTTATGCATGAGAACCACACCATGCAAAGACTTTGTTATTTTCATTAGCTCAGCTTCTTGATAATTGGGTAATGTTGAAATAGTAAGAAAACTCAAGAAAAAAACATCCAAGCACCCAAGAGAATGGCCTACACAAATGAATCAAGTTCCCTTGAATTCATACCCTTTTCAAGCCTTGAGTCCTTCCTTAGTTTGAGAAAAGCCTAATCACCGATTTGTTAGAGTTCTTATTTAGAAAGGGACTATACAGTTCCAAGCGAAGAAAGACCATAGAAACTTGTGGATGTATGGATGAAGTGGACTCATTTCTTGCCATATCAAAAGAACCATACCTTAGTATCAACATCATAACTTAAAGGTAAAAACCAAACATTAGCAATCAATGGAAAATAGTTTATACCATCGTGAAGAACACTT
>MNCI01017436.1:78307-152377 GCA_015680685.1 Gnetum montanum
TCTGTTGTTGGACTGAAGGGAGCTCTGAAGCCTTGTATGTTGGAGGATCATGCATAGAATCAACCTCTTGTGGTTGTGAGAGCTTGTATAGGCTTTTGCTTCTAAAGAAAGGTCTTCTCTTCTTGCTGTTGTCAGAACCAGCAGTAGGTTGAATGTTTACAGCTCTCGTAGCATTACGTTGCTACGGTTGAGTGGGGAGTTCCCCTTGCATTGTTGGAGCAGGTGGTAGTGGAACTACCAACGGAAGAGTGGCGGATGGATTTGGAGGAAGGTATAAATATGGAGTATCTTCCAAAGGAGAAGGAGTCCTAAAATACTCCCAAACTTGGTAGTGCCAATGTGGAGTTGGGTGACCCATATAGTCACTTGGAGAAACTAGCTGCTGCAAGTAATAGCCATAAGGATCTGGTTGTCGGTAAGGGTATTGTTGTCTAGGAGGTGGCATCCCCCATGACTGTGGGTATTGCCACTGCTGATGATGCCTGATGGCTTGTGGTGGAGTTCCACTTGGATAGTATGTTAATGGTTGGTGGAATTGTCTTGGGTTATCTTGGGGATAAGGTAGCCTTTGGGGTGCTTGTCGTTGGTTAAGTCTTGGATTAAGTGCATACACCCTAGACTCTTGTAGATGTGAGATTATTGGGCAACATCCCTTAGGATGGTCATATTGGCAGATCTCACATCCACCTTCATGGTCTATATTTGAGTCCACAACCTCATCGGAGATAGTTATTTTCCCCTTACCCTTGTTATGTGCATGGCGTGAATCTCTTTGCTTTTTCTTATCATGGCCACTACTTCATTCCTCCTTAGACTCCTCTACAATTTTTAGGACAGTTTCAATTTTACTGTCTAAGGAGCTCCATATTTCATCTACCTTAGCCAATACTTTTGTTGTTAGCTTTTGAAGCAACAAGGTTTTTCTATTCACCAACTCTTTGAGTGGTGACTCATCCTCCTCATCGCAAAATCTTACTCCCTTCTTCCGAAGGAAGGGATCATGGTTTTACTCTTCCACACTTTCTCTTTTTCGTAGCTCCCCTTCTTCTTTCACTACTTGCTCCAACAATCGATGAATTTCATGGAATCTAAGTTCTAATAGTCTCCATTGGGCATAAGTCCCAAGGGTTCTCCTAGTCTCATGTCTTAGCCCATCTATGATGTCATGAAGTTGGTCTCGTTGTGCATAATCATGGCCTGGGAAATGATGTATCAATGCATAGTATTGGCCCATGGTAGCATCCAAGGGTTCATGATTACCTTGCTTCCATCCTTAGATTTTCTTATGCAAGTTAGACACTCTGGAGTATGTTTGATATTTATCTTTGAACAACTCTAACATCATACTACATCTCCTAATGGTTTTTGGTTCTAAGGATCGGTACCAACTCTCTGCTTCCTTTATGAGTATCCTAGGAAATAACTTCAGTTTCTGCCACTCATTTTCTATGTTTTGCAAGGCGCAAGCATCGTGGAATGCCTGTAAATGACTCTGCAGATCAGCATTATATCCCCCTCAAACCATGGGATATTATTCATGTCTAAGCACTTGATCTAGCTATCTTTTTGATGCCTTGTCGGTATTCTAACTACCTCGTTATATCTAGCATACTATGGGTTGCAACTAAGGGCTTGTCATGATCATCTTTTTCATGATTTCTATGATGTCTACGTTGTTCCCTACTCTCGCTTCGTTCATGTCCTTGTCCTTGCTCTCGACTCTCTCGTCAAGGTCTCTCATTTTTCCTAACTCTATCCTCATCATTCTGTTCTTGGTGGTTGCACCCTAATGTGGAAGGAAAGGGTGAATGATGTGATGAAGGGGAAGAAGAAGGGGAACCATTGCGATGACGATGTTTCTTACCTTCTCTTCAGCTGCTATGGCCCTAATCGTGATGTTGATCCAAGTGCCTGTTCTTGTCATGTGTTGTTGTTCCCTTAGTGAATAGTTGGCATTCATGAGGATCAGAACCAGGATCATGTATCGTGGAGCATAGGTTCTGATACCCCACCTCCTCACCATCATTAGGAGGGGGAACATCATTTGATAAAGAACCCGTTATAACTGATTCACCATCTCCAATTTTGCTTAGGATGTGCGGGACCCCTTTGCCCTTCAACAATGTATGGTGGCTCTCCTACCGTGAGTCCCTTAAACATTGTGTTGCTGTGGGATGATAATCCCTTGTGTCAAAATCACCTACAATGTATTCAGCATATAGCTATGTCATGTCGATTTGTGCAACAGCATAGAGGAGGATGTTTGGGATTGACTGATCTGGAGGTAACACGATGTTACCTCGCGAGTCTCTCCATCGCAGTTGTTCATCCTAATGGAGGATAAAGGTAAAAGCAAATATGTACTCATCAAGATGAGTATATACCACTTGGTATTGTTGATGAATTAGTGGATTTTGGTTATGTGTTTTAGACTACCAACTGTTTCTTGTATGATCTCTAGGTGGTGAATTACTTTTGTTCGAAGAAGAAGAAATTGTTATTTATCGATGTGCTATTTTACCATTGTTTAATTATTTTGTTTAATCAACTATAAGGGTTCGTTTAAGCTCCCAACACTGTGGATAATTTCCTATGTTCTACTTAGCGCACAAACACTTAGTCCTTGGCAATGGTGCCAATGATGAGTGGTGAGGTACCCCTACACTCAACCATACGAATATGAGCATTACACGTGTGATCCGGTCGAACTCTATAGACTAAGTGCCTACACGCCTTATGGAGCACTTAAGGTTAATCATTCATTGTCCTCCTAGACTTACTTGTATTTGTCACGGTTGTATGGTTAAGTAAGTCTAAGGTATGTGATTTTTATATTTTTTATGTTTTATCTCCTATGCTAATGAGGTGAAGGGTGAAGAGACTAATTAGCTAGCTTTAACTAACTAACTAAGCCTTAATTAACCTAGCATCAGCATCTGTTCCAACTTACCATTCACACCCTGAACCAATGCAACTTTGGTTACCAAATGCTATTCATTATTGGGATCACCAAACGTAACGCATGTGCTCGAAGAGGTCATACTGATGCACTTAACTATGGGAGAAGTGTTGAGAGAGATTTAATGAACTAATAAAGCATTTAAATGATGAATAATAAATAATTGTAATGAAACTCCTATTTAGCCTAATCCATGCACTACAAGGTTTATCGAAGAAGTTCGTCTTTATTTCCGTACACAAACTTGTGTTCAGGTACAATATTTTCTCAAATAAAGATCCGTTCACTTTGGAGTTCCTACTGCGGGCACATAGAAATTATTTTATCTCTGGAGAGGAAAAATTGCCAGAGTTTCACTATGGTCTAGGCCTAGAATTTGAAACAAGGGAGAGCTGCCTCTTATTTATAGACTTGGTGGCACACCGCGATATCTCGAGGGACGACGTGATATTGCGTACGTGATATCACAGGGGATGCAATATCGCGGCCCATGCGATATCGCGTCCCATCACTGAGTTACCAAGTGTTCCACATATGCTTGAAGTGGTTGTGTTGAGTGTGCTAATTCATTGATAATTAATAATTAATGGTTCAATAAAAATAACACTAATTAACTATTGAAAGAATTGAATAATAGTAATAACAGGAAATTCAACAATTAAACTATTTTGAATTTTACAAGATTTATCACAAAGTTAATCTTTATTTCTAAACACAAGGTATGCTTAGGTACACAATGCTCGAATAAAGATTCATTCACTTTATGACTCCTATTGCAGGCACTCAAAAATAATTCTAACTCTGGAAGGGAAAAACTACAAGAGTTCAACTAAGGGACTAAAAACTAATGCAAAACCGTGTGCCCCTATCTCTTATTTATATGCAACAAGATAGGTTTTGACATTTGATGTATGATATTGCTTTAGCATCTCCAATATCGCGTATCTGATATCGGGGATCTAATATCGGGGGTCAGATATCGTGACTCATCATACCCCCATGATTGAATGAGAACTCATCCTCAAGTTCCTCACATAGTATTGGAAAGGTATTGGATTATTTATTGAATGATGACTGACAGTGACATGGAATGATAGACTCAAAATGCTTGGTGAATGGATTGAAAAATGTATTATAACATTGGTGTTCATAACCATTGTGGTAAACACTGTATATGGATGACATCCAAACCCTAATTTGATACCTTGAAAAGAGAGCGAGAGAGAAAAGAAAATGAGGCATGTTGCTATCGATATCAAAATGTGCACACCATTGTTCAGCCATGGCCACATGACCAAGCTTGTTCCTTGCATAATTTCTCTTGCTCTAGTCCATCCTGTGTGCTCTCTCCTATCCTAGTCCATTATTCATGTGATCGCCATATGCACACACAACATAGTCATGAATTAGCAAGGATAGATAAGATATAATGTAATTGGTACCTTGCCTCGATATGAAGCACATTGGCTAGGTTGTGGGTATGGTAGATACTGGGTTAGAGGTCTGTAACTGATAACTACCCAAGCTGTAGGGGTGAGATAAGTAATGAAATGGAAAAAATTGCAATAGGCCCCCACGACTAAGAGTGAACCTCTAGTAGCAATAGGGTGGAAAACAAACGAATAAGAAAGATGGGAGAAATAACAATGGTGAAGCCAATAAAAAAAATGAATGTCATGGATGGGGTGAAATGAGAAATAGTTGATTGCAAGAAATATTTATAGAAAAAGAATTAACAATTGCACCAACAAGAATGCCAATTAATCCTCCCCAAAGCACCCTTTATGCCTTGACAAACCTACAAACCAAAGAGTCTGTAGGCTCGAGGAATGACATATGGAAATAATGGTTAAGAACTTACCCACAAGAATTTACCAAAGAATAAAAATGTGTCAACCGAGATATAGACTAATCATAAAATCAGTAATGAGATGGGATATGGGAAAAAATGTGGAAAGAGAAGTGAGAATGGAATGGGATCCCAAAATCAAGGTTTTGTAAAGTCCCTTGTGTATTGTGTGATTAAGGTGACTTAATAAAATTCATTCCAAATCTAGATTAAAACTAACCGCATTTAATGACCTTGCATCAACACACTTGACCAACCCATCCTCTTGAAGCTAAAAGAATGCATCCATAGAGCCACCACCATTCCAACAAGAGAAAGATAGAGAAGTAGGAAGCGAGGAAGGGCTTTAGTTAGAGGGGACCTTTAGGCATGGGTAACATGTCTTTCTAGTGCCATAACTAGTACTTGTAGCCCATGTTCATTTATTGTGTTTAAGGGGTGTGCTTTGAATTCCCAATAATTTTTTTTATGTGAGAACCACACCATGCAAAGACTTATTTGATTTAGTCGACTTCTTGATATTGGTCAGTAGCGGAATGGTGGAAAACCTATGAAAAACATTCAAGTACCCAAGAGAATAGCCAGCACAAATGCATTGAATCCCCTTGAAGTCACATCCTTCTCAATCCATTTGAATCTTTCCTTGGTTTTAAGAATACCAAATCACCAATTCATTAATAGGTTTGTGTAGAAAAAGGGATAGTACAGTTCCAAAACAAAAGGAGATCATAGAGTTGAATGGATGACATGGACTCATTGCCTATTTTATCAAAAGAAACTATATCTTAGCATCAACATTGAAAGTCAAAGGTAAAAACCAAACATTAGCAATCGATCACTATTATAGTACAACCCACCATCATGAGCACTTATTATGTGATGAGTGAGAATAAATCAAACAAAATGTAACAAAGAAAGAAATAGTAAAAATGCTAATAATGGTGTAAAACAAAAACAAGTAAAGATAAAAAATGTGTAAAAAAAAAAAGACAAAAGAAACTGAGGGGTTAGAATAATTAGCATTGGTGGACATCTCCCCCATGACTAAGTTGAAAGGAGAAGATCCGAAATAATGAGTAGGGTTATCCATCAATAGAGGTAGTGTTAGTACTGGAAGTTTCAAGCTCATGGAAAGGTTTGGTCTAGTGGATGTTGACCAATAATTTCTTATCTGGGCTTTCAAGTTTATAGATCATCACGGCCCCTAAAGGAAAAGTTTCATGAATGATATAAGGTCCTTCCCACAACATTTAAAATTTAGTTCATTGTAGCACATGTGCAGGATTCCAATAAATAACCCTATCTCCTGGTTGGTATTTGACTTTTCTAAGTCTTCGATCATGATGTTGTTTGTTAAAGGCCTTGTGCAGTTCATTGGATGAAAAGGTAGCTAATTGGTTTTCATTGGATGAAAACGTCAAGATTGAGGTCACATGCTGTAGATAGTGTATAGAGCTCAACTTGAATAGGAAGTGTTGGAAGTTTACCATACATTGACTCATAGGAAGAATAGCCTATAGGAAGTTTCCACATGGAGCGGGAGGCCTAAAGAGCATTGTTCAGTTTGGTGCTCTAGTCTTACCTATATTTTCTAATGGTCTATGTCAATATTTTTATACTCTTCCTATTGGTGACTTTGGCTTGACCATTTGATTGAGGATGATATGGTGTAGTCAATTTATGCTCAACTCCTAAGTGTTGCATGAACTTTCGAAAATTTGCACCTGTAAAATGTGTACCATTATCAAAAATAAGTGCATGAGGCATGCAAAACCTATTTACGATTTGTTGTTGAACAAATCATGCAGTAGTAGATGATGTACAGTCAGTAGCAATAGCTTCTTCTACCCACTTTGTAAAATAGTTGACAACAACAACAATGTATGCTTTTCCATTGGACATTAGTGTAATAGGCCCCATAAAATCATTACCCCATATGTTGAAAGGGTTCTAAGAATTGAATCCATTTTTGTGGACCCTCCATTCTAGTAGTCATTCTCCCATCATGCTGGTAGCACTCACAAGATTGGATGAAATGATGGGTGTCCCAAAATAATGTAGGCTAATAATATCCTACAAGAAATATTTTAATGGTTGTTCATGTCCCAACATAATAACCCCCACAAGATCCCTCATCAGCATCTTGGAGAATTTGGAATTGATCTACGTCGGGAACACACCATTAGACCAAGCCATCAGAACACACCTTATAAAAGTGTCCATTGATTTCTATGAAATGTTTGACTCAGTGGAGAAACTATTGTTTCTTCCTAATGTCTAGCTCTTGTGGTGTTTCTTGTGTGAGAAGATAAGTAAGAATGCTACTATACCAATTTATATTTGAGGGTGCTTGATTGTTTATTACACCTACAAAGAGGAGTTCATTAGGGAAGTGATCAGAAATTGGATATTCATCCTCTTTGTTGTCCCATCGCAATCGAGATAAATGATTAGCAACAACATTTTTGATGCCTTTACAATCTACTATCATGATATTGAACTCTTGCAAGATCACCAGCCATTGTATGACATGAGGGCTCACCATTGGCTTATTCATAAGGAACTAAGTCGCACTATGATATGTGTGTACAAATACCTTATAGCCTAATACATAGTGCCTAAATTTTTCTAATGCAAATACCACAACCATTAACTCTTTTTCTATTATGGCATAGTTGAGTTGTGCACCAAAAAATACTTCAACTTGCATAGTGGATGTAATAGGGACATTTTTGGTCATCTAACTATGTAAGTATGGCTCCTAAAACAAAACTAGATGTGTCAATCATTATATGGAATGGTAGGAACTAGTTAGGAGCTTGTAGAATGGGTGTTTCTATGAGCTTTTGCTTTAAGGTTTTGAAAGCTAGCTCACACTCCCTAGTCCATTCAAAGGATACATCCTTCTTCATTAATTCTACTAATGGTTTTGCAATCTTTGAAAAGTTCTCAATGAAGTGTCTATAATAACTAGTATGTCCAAGGAATGATCGGACATCTTTTATAGTTTCAAGTTGATGAGTGATTCCTTGGATGACGTTAATTTTTTTAGGATTTACCTCCATCCTTGTTTGTGAAATTTTATGCCCTAATACAATGCCCTCTTGGACCGTTAAGTGGCTTTTCTGCCAATTGAGCCTTAGATTGGTTTCTACACATGATTTTAATACTTGTTCTAATCGGTCCAATGCTTATTTAAAGTTTGCTCTATAGGTGAAGAAATCATCCATAAAAACCTCCACACCATTTCCTATTTGCTACTGAAATATACTGAGAGCCAAATGTTGAAATGTTGTTGGTGCATTGCACAAGCCAAAAAACATCTACCTATATGCAAATGTCCCCCAAGGAATTGTGAATGTAGTCTTGGCTTGGTCTTCTGATGCTATTTGAATTTGATTGTACCCACTATAACCATCTAGAGAACTATAATAGCAATGCCCTACAATGGTATCTAAGACTTGGTCAATGAATGGCAATGGAAAATGGTCTTTAAATGTTGCCATGTTTAACAACCTAAAGTCTATGCACCCTCCATTTACCTCCCTTTTTAGGCATAATGACCAATGGACTAACCCATTCATTGTTAATAATGTAGTAGATGAACCCAGCTTTTAGAATTTGTTTAATTTCTTTTTTAATGATACCTATCACTTTCTCTTTAGTGGTTACAGCCTTGATCATGTTTATGATTAGAATGTTCGTCATTATCACATGTTTGTATTCCTTTTTTGGACCCTTTATGTCCATTGGTATTAGAACCTGGGTTATGAATAGTTGAGTGAAGATTTTGATACACAACCCCTTGACCAAAGTCAATGAGAGGAACATCATTTTGTGGAAAACCTCCCGAGGTAGGTTCACCACTCTCATTTTTACTTAGGACATACAAGACATCCTGAGACCTCTTTCCCTTCATAGATTTGTAATATCTCTCCTATTGTAGGTCCCTTTGGTGTTGTGCCTCTATGGGTCGATACTCTCTTAGGTCCTGTTCATGTACAACATACTCTACCTATAAGTGCTACATACCAATTTGTCTGAGAACATGAAGAAGCATGATTGGGATTGAGGAATTGAGAGGTAATACTATGTTACCTTCTAAGTCACACTATCACAACTGTTCATCCTAGTGGACGATAAAGGTAAAGTCTAGTACATACTCATCGGGTTGAGCATATACCAAGCGAAACTGTTGGGGTACTGGCAGATTATCTTGTACACTGCACCTCTGATTTTTCATGGTGTTAGACCTATGTGGTGAAGCACTCTCATAAGAAGAAGGAGACATGATTGATTATTCAGTGTGAAATACTCTTTTTCGATGATTATAAGATAACTAACCTTAAGGGTTTGTTCCAATGATGGAAGGATTTCCTAAGTTCTAATCAATGCACAAACAAAAAAATCCCTGATAACGGCACCAATGATGAGTAGCGAGGTACCCCTACACCCACCCATATGAATATGGGCATTCACGTGTAATTTGGTTGAACTCTAAGAATTAAGTGTTATGCACTTACATAGAATAAGGATGGGTTATGTGATCGTTGTCTTCCCAAGCTTACTTGTAAAGGCACAATTGTGTGGTTAAGTAAACTTGAGGTATATGATTTTTATGCTTTTTATGTTTTATGTTCTTGGTGCTTAAAAGAAGGAAATGAAATAATTTAGTAACTAATTTAATTTAACTAATCAACTATGCTCTGACTAGTCCTAACACCAGCATCCATTCGCACTTGCTGGACACATCCTGAACTAGTGTAACACTACTGGGATTACCAAACGCTAGTCGTTACTGGGTTACCAAGTGTTCCACATATGCTCAAAGTGGTCATGCTGAGTGTGCTAATTCATTGATAATTAATAATTAATGATTTGATGAAAATAACATTAATTAACTATTGAAAGCATCAAATAACAGTAATAACATGAAATGCAACAATTAAGGTATTCTGAATGTTGCAAGGTTTATCACAAAGTTCATCTTTATTTCTAGACACAAGGTGTGCTCAGGTACACAATGCTCAAATAAAGATTCATTCTCTTTATGACTCCTACTGTGGGCACTTAGAAATAATTCTAACTCTGGAAGGAAAAAAATGCAAGAGTTTGGCTAAGGGACTAAAAACTAATGCGAAACTAATGCCCCCTATCTCTTATTTATAGGCAATGAGATAGGTTCCAACATTGCATGTCCAATATCACTTCAGCATCTCCGATATCACGTATCCGATATCAAGGGTCTGATATCAGGGATCCGATATCATGACTCATTAGTATGAAATGATAACAAGTCTATGAAAAACACCCAAGCACTCAAGTAAGTAGAAGAGTACAAAGAGTATTGAGTCCGCTGGAAGTCACAACCATTATAAACTTTTGAATCCTTCCTAATTTGATCTCTACCAAGGTCACCAATTAATTAAAAGTTTCTTTAATGGAAGGAACCTCAAATTCCTAAAACAAGAAAAACCATAGAATTCATTGAATGGGTAGATGATGTGGACTCATTGCTTTTTCCATGAAAAATAAACCATGTCAAAGTCATCAAACATTAGAATTCAAAAATAAAAACTAGACATTGACAATTACAATATTAAGCACAAACCATCATTAGTAAACAACAACAATGGCACTGTGTCCTATGATGATAAAGCAAATTTATTAGAAAAATAAGAAAATATCATACTTTAATAAAAAAACAAATTAAAATATATAAGAAAGTGTAAAATAATCATGAGAGGTTAAAAGGTACTAACGATGATGAAAAATTAGAAAATTTTCAAAATCAAAAGTTTGTAAAATAAATAATTTGTAAAAATCAAAAACATGAAAAACAAAAAGGTAGAAAAACTAAGAAGCCATGTTGATGGTTGTCATAGGTATCCATCTCCCCCATGACTGAATTGGAAGGAGGAGATCCAAAAAATAGAATGTGGTTGTTCATCTATTGAGGTGGTATTTACAGTAGCCATCTTGGTTCAAGAAAAGGCTTCACATGTTACATGTTGACTAATTGCTTTTTATTCAGGCTGTCAGGTTTGTATATTATCATGGCCCCAGAGGAAAAGGTTTAATCAATTATATAAGATCCCTCACACAATGTTTCAAATTTTTCCTTTTGAGGTACATTTGTAAGGTCCCAATAGAGGACCTCATCTCTTGGTTGCAGTTTTACTTTCCTTATTTTGAGGTCATGATGTTGCTTACTTAATGCCTTGTTCACATCATTCACGGATAGGGCCACCAATTGATTTTCATCTAGCACATTTGGGGTGATTAATCTTTCTTTTTGTGCTAGACTCAGGTCAAGGTTTAGATCACAAGTTGTTGAGAGTGTGCGAAGCTCAGATTGAATTAAAAGCATTGGAAATTTTTTGTACACTAACTCATAGGGAGAATAGCCAATAGGAAGTTTCCAAGTTGAATGATAAGCCCAAAGAGCATCATTAATTTTTGTACTCCAATCCTTCCTATATTTGCCAATTGTTCACGTTAGTATTTTTGTAATCTCCTAGTTGGTTACCTCTACTTAACCATTGGCTTGGGGGGTGGTAAGATGTTATTAATTTATGTTCAACCCCTATGCATTACATTAATTTTTGAAAAATGACATCTATGAAATGAGTTCCNAAATAGTGGATTCAACCACTAGAACCTTTTGATATATGGGGCATTGNTCCACTATTGAGAACCTTCCATGCAAGTAGTCATCCCCCCATCTCGTTGACAATGTTCACAAGACTTGACAAACTAGTGGGCATCTCTAAATATTGTAGGCCAATAGTATCCTACCATCAAGATTTTAATGGTCGTGCATTTCCCTATATAGTGGCCTTCACAAGGCCCTTTGTGAGCATCTTGGAGAATGCATAGTTGATCCTTGTCAGGGACACACTAACAAATTAGGCCATCAACACCAACCTTATAAAGGTGTCCATTGATTTCCATAAAGTATTTGACTCGATGAAGGAATTGTTGTTTCTTTCTAAAATCTAAGTCTTGTGGCATCTCTTGAGTGAGAAGATATGTGAGGATGCCATTATATCATGTTGATTTTGTAGGTGTTTGTTTACTTATTACTCCTATAAATAGGAATTCTTTTGGAAACAAATTACAGAGTGGGCTCTCCTCCTCTTTATTATCTTATCTTTAAGCGAGAGAGGTGATTAGCGACCACATTCTCAGTCCCTTTTTGATCTACCATTGTGAGATCAAACTCCTACAAGATCACCAGGCATTATATGACACAAGGACTCACCATCAACTTATCCATGAGGAAGAAGATTACATTGTGGTCACTATGCACAAATACTATGTAACCAAGCACATAGTGCCTGAACTCTTGTAGAGCATATAACACTGTCATTAATTCCTTCTCCATGATGGTGTAATTTAACTATGCTCTAAAAATGCTTTGACTTGCATAGTGGATGTAGTATGGACATTTCTTATCATCCATCTACATGAGTAGTACTTCCAAAGCATAGTTAGATGCATCTATCATGATATGGAAGGGTTTGGACCAATCTGGTACTTGTAGGATTGGTGTTTCTACAAGTTTCTCCTTTAATTGTTTGAATGCATGTTCACATTCCTTGGTCTAGATGAAAGGTGCACCTTCTTTATAAGCTCTACCAATGAATTTGTGATCTTAGAGAAATTCTCTATGAATTGTTGCTAGTAGCTAGTGTGTCCAAGGACTGACTGAACATCTTTAATGATCTCTAGTTGATGTGCTATTCCTTAGATGACCCTTATCTTTTTTGGGTCTACCTTAATCCATTTTTACGAAATTTAGTGTCCTAGCATGATGCCCTCTTGGAACATGAGATGTCTCTTTTGCTAGTTGAGCCATAGGTTTATCTCTCCACAATTCTTCAATAAATGCTGAAGTCTATCCAAGGCTTGCTCAAAGGTAGCTCCATAGGTGGAAACGTCATCCATGAAAAATTTAACAGCATTACCGATCTATTGTTGAAAGATACTAAGGACCAAGAATTGAAATATTGTAGGAAAATTACACAAAGAAAATGTCATCTTACAATAGGCAAAAGTTCCCCAGGAAATCGTGAATGTTGTCTTGGCCTGATCTTCGGGTGTAATTTGGATTTGGTTATAGCCACTATAACCATCCAAGAAGCTATAATAACAATGCTCAAATATGATTTCTAACACTTAATTCACAAATGGAAAATGAAAATGATCTTTAAATGTTTCCATATTCAACAGCCTGAAGTTGATGCATACCCACCATTTGCCATCCTTCTTTAGTACAATTACAAGTGGTCTAACCCAGTCACTATCCATGATTGAATAAATGAACGCTACATTGATGAGTTGTTCTATTTCCTCCTTAATCATTTACTTCAATTTGGGATTCAGTTGCCTCTACGATTGCCTTCTAGGCTTTATGGTTGGATTAGTGTAAATGCAATGCTGGCATATCCTTGGATCAATTTTTGTTAGCTCAAGATATGACCAAGAAAAGGCTATTGACCACTTTTTCACCACTTTCAACAGCTTTTCTTTTTGTTTATAAGAAAACTTGGCATTAATTATGACCAATTTTTTATTCTTTAAAAATGCATGCTCCATACCAAGTAGTAAAGTTTTTAGTTCTAAAGGCTCCTGCATGAAGTAATTTGGGATTCCCAACTCTCCCCAATAGGTATAATCATCTTTGTTAGAGAGTTGGAAATGAACTTGTTCAATTTTGTGCATGCCTTCAACATAAGCACATGTTAGGCTCTTAGTTGGTTCCATGCATAATGTGCTACTATCTGAGTAAACTATTAGCCACTAGATGCCCTTCTATTTTGTGGAAGCTACGTACAAACATCTTTGTATATTGATCTCTTATGCACATTGATTTCATGCCTTAATGTGTGTACTCTTGATTGACCAAATCTTTTGCACACAATTGCACCCATTTTCACTGTACATGATGCATGGAATATGCTTCTTCTCAATCTTTCCTAGTTCATTTTCCTTGGATATGTCTAAAGATAGGTCCATTATATTCATATGTGCATTGATCATGCTTAAACAAGCCCTTCCATAATGATGGAAAGGTCCCTTTTGTAGTTGTCCACCTTTATCACTAGAAAATTAGCAAGATAGGGCCACCTAAAAACTATGATCACAATGTCCTCTACTAATCTTAGAGGAACAGTAATTTATTGATCTAATAATTCTAGAAAAATGTTGCTCTTTTTGAGAGGTAGGTTCTAGGCCTTGTACATGTCATGGAAGATGAGATTAACTCCGAAACTAGAATCAAGAAGAGCCTTACATGGCTCATGTATAGTGATTTGCATGTAAATGAGTGGACTTCCAAGATCAAATCTTTTCTTAAGAAGATTGCTAGCCTTGATCTAGTTGGAAACAACATGAGTTAGTATGATAGTGCAAATATGAGGTGGCACTTGGCTTGAAGGACACTCAAAGGTATTTGATACAGAGGATGAGGGTGATGGAGATGTAGGACAAGAAGCTAGACTAAGTTGTGAAGGCTAGAGAGGACTTTTGGGTTGCAAAAAAGGNAAAGAAGCTGGACTAAGTTGTGAAGGCTAGAGAGGACTTTTGGGTTGCAAAAAAGGTCTTTTCCTTAATCAATTATCTAGACCACTTGGTTGAAAAACTAGTTGTGAGTGTACAACCCTCTTAGCATTTCATTGTTGTGGTTGTGGAGGAATCTCACCCTGCATGGATGGAGCAAGAGGTAACGAGGTTAAAGGTGGGGGTGTATGTGTAGAGGAATGCGAAAGATGATATGGATATGGATATGGGTTTTTCACTTAAGTATATGGTGAATGTGTTCGATGATACTCCAGAGGGTAATAGTGATGCTGGAATGATGTATGATTTTTAGAACTCCTAGGGGAGATGGATCACTGAACATAGTACCCATATGGATCTAGTTGCCTATAAGAGTACTACTACCTTCATAGTGGTATTTCTCATGATCGTGGTTGGTACCACTCTTGGTATTATTCATATGATTGTAGAGGAGTTCCAGTTGGGTAGTAAGCTTGTTGCTGTTAATGGAATTTCCTTGGATTGCCTTAAGGATAAGGCAATCATCTTGGAGCTTGCCTACATGCTAGGTGAGGATTCAATGCATACACTCCAAACTCTTACAAGTGTGACACAATAGGACAAAATCCCTTTGAATTTTCATATTGACAAATGTTACATTCCATTTCATCATCAGAGTTAGACTCCACAACTTCCTTACTGTAGTAGCTTTGCCCTTATCTCTTTAGTAGGCACATTTAGCTTCTTTTCGCCTCCTATGGTTACAATCACTATTTTGTTCTTTAGATTCCTCAAAAATCTTCAAAGAAATTTGAAATTTTTCATTCAAAGAGTTTCATAATTTTTCAAGCTTGGCCAAAATATTAGAAATATATTTTTGGATGGGCAAGATCTTCCTGTTCACCACTTAATCAAGTGGTGATCCCTCATCATAAAATCAAACCTCTCATTGTTTGATGGAAGGGGGTTCCTATTATACTCTTTAGCATTTTTCCTTTTTTATATCTTACATTCTTCTTTTGATACTTTCTTAATTAACCTTTTGATTTGATGAGCTCTCTATTTAGAAAATCTCCCTTGGGCATACACCCTAAGGGTTCTTCTAGTTTCTACGTTGAGCCCATCTATAATGTGGTGAATTTGTTCCCTCTAAGAATAACCATGGCCAAGGCATCGATGTAAGAGTGAATAGTATCTACCCATGGTGGCATCCAAGGGTTCATGTGTTTCCTATTTTTAGCCTTGGATTTGCCTTCTTAAATTAGACACTCTAGAGTACATCTAGTATTTGTCATTGAACATCTCTAACATGGTACTCCATCAATGAATAGATTTTGATTCCAAAAATTGGTACTAACTTTTCAGCTTTCTTGATGAGTGTCCTAGAAAATAGTTTGATTTTTTTCCATTCATTTTATATGTTCTGTAAGGCACAAGCATCATGAAAAGCTTGTAGATGCATTTGTGGATCAAAGTTATATCCTTGCTCAAATCTTGGGATATTGTTCATGTCTAAGCACTTGATTTGACTATTTCATATGCCTGGTTGGAATTTTAGCTACCTCTGCAATGTTGAGCATATTTCAAGTCACTAATAGAGGTTCATCACCATCATTGCATTGATGATGTTGATGATGGTTTTAACCACCCCTTCAATTTTGGTGGCCTTCAAGATCATTTTTATCTTGATGATCACCTTCATCATGGTTTTTTCAATGGCAGCTTCCATGAGAACTGTCAAATGAAGAGGAATGTTTGGAATTAGATAAAGGGGATGAAGAGAAAGGTGGACCATCACCACCACCGTGGTATCCACCATCACTCTTATGCTTATTACAATCACCATCCTTAGATCCTTTGCTATTGTGATGCTTGCCGAGTCCCTACCTTGGCTTCCACTTTTTCCTAAACCTAGTTTATGCATAGTGGATCATAGGTTCATGTTCACACCCTTGTCACCAGTATTAGGGGGTGTAGAATGTTCATGTTGAGAACCTTTAGTAGGAGGATCCTTAATGTCATCTTGATTTAGTAGGAACAAGGGATTGGTATAATGTTTTCCCTTTGTAGCTTCATGGAGTTTCTCCTAACATTGATTTCATTTACGTTGTGTTTTAGTGGAACAGTAGTTTCAAGTGTCATATCCATACATAATGTATTCTTTGTGAAGATCTGCTATGTCCAACTTCTTAAGGATTTTGAACAGCATCCTAGGCATGGATCGATTGGGAGGCAAGATGATGTTGCCCTTCATATCATGCCATCACAGCTGTTTATCCTAATGTAGGATGAAGATGAAGTTCAGCACAAACTCATCTAGATGAGTGTATACCACCTTGCATTCTTGTGGAACCAGTGGTTTGGTATCTTCATGCTTACGATAAGAAAAAGACATTTTGCAAAACAAAATAAAATAAAATTATCAGTATGCTTTTATAATTCTATGTATAGTGGAAATAATATTGATGTTTAGGTTTGTACAACAATATCAATGGTATTTACTTAGACTTAAATAGTGCACATTCCACAAACAATGTCCTCGAAAATGGTGCTAATGATGAGTGGCGAGGTACCCCTACACCCAACCATAGGAATCACAAAGTGTTCACACATGATTCAATCAAATTCTACAAACTTTATCATTTTTAGTGCACTAGCCCTTTTGGAAGTGAATCTTTCCTTAAGGTCAATCATTGTCTTCAAAATTACACTTGTGATAGACATTGGTATGGTTAAGTGTAACTAAGGCATCCAATTTTTGTCATGTTGTGTTTTATAGTTTGGTGCTTAAAATGTAGATAAAAGGAATTGGATTAACTAATTTAAATTAACTAATTAACTAACATTTAAATAATCCTAACATAAGCATCTGATCCCACTTTCCGTACATGTCCTGAACCCATGTGTCTACTACTGGGAAACCAACCTCTACGCTACTAGGCATACCAAGCAATAACGCTACTGGGATTACCAAGAAAATATGTGTTATTCTTGAAGTGGTCATACTTATGTGTGTAATCTACCTAGCTTAATTTCTTCATTAATGTAATAACTGGAAAATATTTAATAACTATGAAAAGCATTTAATAAATAATTAAAAACATTAAATGCATGAATGAAATAGTTAACCTATCCAAAGTGCTACAAGATTTATTAGAAAGCTCATCTTTATTGTTGCACACATTATTGTGCTCAGGTACAATAATGCTCAGATAAAGATCCATACACTCAATGACTCTTGCTGTGGGCACCTAGGGAAAAATTCTAACTTTTGAATGGAAAAACTACAAGAGCTTCGCTACAACTACAATGTCTAATTTCCATAAATGTGGCTACATGTGTGTATTTATAGCCAAAAAAACAACATTGCATTGATGGGGCCTTGTCAATGCATGGTAAGATGCATCGACAAGGCCTTGTCAATGAGGCCTAGTTGACAAGGCCTCATCAACACAGCCAACTATACATGACTTATCACTTAGCATACATTGACACATCCCCAACAATAGCACCAATGATGAGTGGTGGAGGTATTCCAACATCCTACCATACAAGTCACAAGTGTCTGCATGTTACCATATCATAATCCATGAATGGGCAACGTAATTATTCTAGTAATTGATGTTAAGTTTGAGATCATTATCTTCCCACTTCAAGTTAGTAAAGTTCGAGTGTATGGTTTAACTCTTACTGTGACATATGATTAGTTGATGTTGTAAGAGCTTTAATGGTCCTAATTGTAAACATGATGAAAATTAATATTAAATCCTAAGTCTAAGTAACAACAGGAATGTAAATATGTTTTATCCAAGAGTGATGGATATCTATTCTTGGTCTACCATACATGCCTTGGAGTCATGTAGTTATCACTAGGATTACTAAGTGGAATTACTACTAAGCAAATCAAGCAAAGCCACTACTAGGTTATCAGATAACTACACTTAGTGCTTAAAACTAGTCGTATCCATTCTAGTCATAATAACATATGAAGTAAATTACTTGAAATGTAAAGGATTAAATAAGAAAGCATGAAAATTATTCTAAGTAAACATAAAGAAAAATAAGTGGATGCTGAAATGATGAAAAGCAATCTTGATCTTTATTGTCAATCATAAACTGTGTACATACAATTCAATCGAATAAAGGCTTCATTTAACTGGTCAACACCAAACTATGGACATTCACTTTATTACTAAGGCTACGAAAACAAAGTATAAGAATTTTGCTAAGGGTTGGAATCAAAAGTGCACCCAAGTACTAACATTTATAGGGTTTCATAGATTCTAAGACATCACATAAATGATAATATAGGATGAGCTACAACATCATAGCTATGATATCATAAAGATGATATAGCATGATTACAAAAAATTGGTTTTATCAAATGTATAACATGCACTAAAATGAAAATGTTCATTGCAATTCCATGGTTCAAATGACACAAGCAACAAATTCATATCTATCATACCTTATTATTTATTCATAAAAATATGTACATGACTCAAATATCCAATAAGTGTACAAGGTTTCTATTTAACAAAAATACAAAATAGATAGAAGTTATTTTTCAAGTTAAGAAGGTTCATCATGTATAGAATTGGTCTATCTTTTATCCCATGTTTGTCTTCTAGTGTTTCCATGGCTACTTTGGGCTCTCTACATTGAAATCCAATAGAAGTCAGAACCCCTCAAATAAGAAAATTTATTTTATTTCCCTTTTCATGGAGCATAATGTTTATGGGCTAAAGTCTTAGGTTACAGGCTAGACAGAGGTTTCCAATAAAATATTCAAAAATCTTTTCTATTCGAAAAATGCTGCAAATTTTCCAAAAATAAATATAAAATCTAAAAATCCAAAGAATGTATATTTTAATTATTTAATTATTTAGTATTCAAAGATATCATAAATTGTTCAACAAAAATCTAAAGAACATATATTTTATCCAAGCATCTTAAAAGGCTAGGTCTTGATTATCATTACTACCAAAGGGACTAACTGACAAGTCTTGGAATAACCCCACTACTATCATTGGATTAGCCTCATGATCCTAAATAAGTCACTCATGGTCAAGTCTTAACAATAGCCTCACTACTAACATCTTTAATGGTTAAGGCACACATATCATTGGAAGGATAGGTCTTGACGATGCCTCATTGCATACCACTAAACTCAACTACTTAATTCCATGATCTTTGCTAAATCCATAGCCTCACATAAACTTACAAATCAAAATCTAAGGTAAGAAATCCATTCAACAACCCTTGTTCCCATGGGATGGATCACACTAAAGAACAATCCACTATTGCATGCAAATGGGGGCATTTAAAAGATTCATGAATCCCACTACCAATTAAACAAAATTAGCTACACAAATATTAGTATCTTATTCCAAAAGTTCAAAAGGTGCCGAAAATGGCCAAAAATCCATAAAAAGCTCAAATTTCATAAAATTCATGCAAAATCATGTTTATGTGATGATTAGAATCTAAATATTCATAAAACATCTAGGCATAAGTTGGACATAATTTTTGCGATTTTCAAAACTCACCAAAAGATATAAAATGGTATGAACAATTAAAATATTATTTTTTTTAAAAAATAAAAATTACAAAAATCTAGTGAAACCTCAACACATTAATTAAAATTGTAGAAGAATAATAGAAGACCAAGAATCAAATACGAGAGATAGAAAATCTATAGCAATATGGGGTAGCCATGTAAAAGGAAAATAAACTTTCTTGTGTTAGTAGGGCTTCTAGAATTTTCTTGTATCTTCCTTTCTCACCTAATGCTCTTAATTAGTTTTTACTTTGCTTAGCTTGTCACACCTGAAACACTTCTTCAAACTATGATTAGATGTATCTAGGGCCACTACCTATTTATAAGGGGGAAAATGAAAGAAACCAAGCTTAAATCAATTTCAAAGTGAAGAAGAAAAGGCAAAAAACATCTTTTGGAAAAACATAATAGAACACTATTTTGAAAAAATGGTGATTGCAAAACAAATGATGGAAAACCAATAGCAAGAAACAAGTAGTGGGTAAGGTAGCAAAGAAAACACAAGGTGGTGTAGAAAAAGGAAGTATTATGCATAATATGCATATAACATATATATATTTTAGTTTCTACTTTGAACATGAATGTGCTTTGACTAATGTTTACTTTGTTAAAAAAATGAAATTTTATTTTTTTCCCTAAATTATTTTCATAAGCTCTTTTTCCTAATTCTCTCTCTGCTAATACCCTCCAACTCAAACACTCATAACACACACACCAAGACTCAAATCAAATTTCATCTAAACCTATGAAATCCTTATCAAGTGCTATACTAAATCATATGCTAAAATCTCACCTAAGCTTCACTTATCATAGTCCCAATTCAATTGTTAAAACATTTACAGTATTTTAGCAAACNTTTGCGTAAACAGGGCCACATCGACTCATGGATGGATGCATCGATGGGGCCATGTCGACGCGGCTGCGTATACGGGGCCCCGTATACATGGCCTAGTCGACGCATCGACTATTNATCGACTAGGCCATGTATACGAGGCCTCGTATACGCAGCCGCGTCGACATGGCCCCATCGATGCATCCGTCCATGAGTCGATGTGGCCCTGTTTACGCAAAGCCTGTTTTAACCTGTAAATAAGTGGGCTTCCACCATACTTAGGTACCTTTTTGGTAGTTGTAGTGAATCTCTTGTAGTTTTTTTCCATGAGAGTTAGAATATTTTCCAAGTGCCTGCAGTAGGTATAAAAAAGGTGTCTGACTCTTTATTTGAGTGCTGATGTACCTAAGCCCATTGGCGTGAATGACAATAAAGACAAGGTTTTCAAACATTCCTTGCAGTAATTGGACTTAGTCATTTGATGCATTTAGTAGTTTAATATTTCTATACTTTAATAATTCCTTAAGTTTCCATTGTTATTACTTTAATTGCCATCACTCTCTTATAGTTTATGAGAATCATAAGTACGACCATCTTGAACATAAACCCAACACTTAGCAACCTAGCAATGCTTAACGTCTGGTAACCCAATAGTGGGTAGGGGATGCTCAGGATGTGTATAGAAGATGGGATTGGATACTTATGCTAGGAAAATTTAAGATATAGATTAGGATAACTATAGATTATGTAATACTCCATTCCTTACTTTCCATTTCAAGAATTAGTTGCTAGAAGATAAAGTAAAAAATTCCATAAAAATCATCTGCCTCAATCTCACTTAACCATCACAATTAGAACATCACAAGTGAGGTTGGAAAGACAATGACTGTTCTAACCCAAGGTTTTGTTGGTTAGGATTTGGTGTATGCAAAGTGCTTATAGTCTACGAAATTTGACTAAGTTGCTTGTGAATGCCCATGATTTGCATGGTTGGGCATAGGTGTACCTAGCCACTCATGATTGGTGCCATTGCTGGGGACCGTTAGTCTTACGTGCACCTTCTAACCTTAGCAAAATTATCATTCACATTGTTGGAACAGACCTAGGATAGTAAAATCTACGCACACTAGGCAGCCTAAGTAAAAAGTAAGGTACACCAATTTGTGGATTATCTAACATCCAACATGTCTTCTTTAGATAGCTGAGATGGATCTAACCCACCAGTGCCACAAGAATCTCGAGTGGTATACACACATCTAGATGAATATGTCCCTGACTTCACCTTTATCCTACATCAGGATGAGCATCTGCACTGGTGGGACATGGAAGGAAACATCATACTACCTCCTGACCGATCAGCTCCTACAATGTTGTTTCACAATCTTACAAGACTAGGCATTTAGGACCATAGAGTGGAGTACATCATGGAGTACCATGACTACTGGAACTATCATCCCACTTAGGCCCAATGTGTATAAGACCAGAAGCAGCTAGAACAGTATGAACATATGAAGGGGAAGTAGTTCAGTAAACCATTATTCTTGCAAGGCCTGCAGGACGATGGGGAACCTATCTTTCATGATTCTCATTCAACTGAGCTTCCTCTGGGGCATTAGATCATTCATTCCATCATTCAGAATAAGCAATCAAGTGGCTGGGACCCCCATGAGGATGGAGGATCATGCAGGAGAGGTCATGGCACAAGCAGAGATGGGCATGAAGATCGGGGCCATCATTAGAGTAGAGGGGAAGATCGATACTTGGGTGGTGATAATTCTTCTTCCTCTTCTCCATCCTCTCACTCTCCTCTTCCTTCATCTAGTTCCAACTCTAATCAGGACCGTGGTAGAAAGGAGCGAAGTGATGGTGGTTGTAGGGACCAAAGGGAATGATGTGAGGGAGTGCATAACCAATCATGTGAGCCTCACCGTCATGAAAGGAGAGGCAGCTGGAATTATCATAGATATCATGGCCTTCAGTAGGACTATGACTCAGATGAACTGTTGTTGGCTACTTGAAGCATGCTCCATATCGTAGAGTTAATTCAAATACCCAGTAGGCACTTGAAGGATAGCTGGATCAAGTGCATCGACATGAAAAAATATCCCTAGATTTGAAGGGGGATATAATTTTGATTCACAAACTTACCTACAAGCATTTCATGATGCTTGCACCCTAAAAAACATCAATAATTATTGGAAAAAGCTGAAGCTATTCCCTTGCACATTCATCAAAGAAGTAGAAAGTTGGTACCAATCTTTGGAATTGGAATCAATCACGAGATGGAGTACGACAATGGAGATCTTCAATGACAAATATAAAACCTACTCCATAGTGACGAACCTGAGATGCCAAATCCAAGGGTGGAAGCAAGGTAGTCATGAACCCTTGGATGCAGCCATGAGTAGAAACTACTCACTGTTGCATCGATGCCTTGGTCATGGCTACTCTCAGTGGGCACAACTTTGCTATATCATTGATGGGCTTTGCTTTGAAACTAGGAAGACCCTTGGCATGTATGCCCAAGGGAAAATATCATAACTAAGGACCCATCAACTGCAGCACCTAATTGAGCAAGTGGCTAAAGAAGAGAGGGAACTTAGAAAGAAGAAGAGTGTAGAGGAGTTCAATGGGGATCCCTCCATCAAAAAGAGGAAGGTCCAATTTTGTGAAGATGAGGAGGAATCACCATTGAATGTAGCAGTGAACCAAAAAACCTTGCCCCTATAGAAATTTATCTCTAAAATATTGATAAAGGTTGACAAGATGTGGGACTCTTTGGAAGAAAAATTCCAAAGTGTTCTGAAAATTGCATAGGAGTCTAGAGAGCAAGGTAATAATCGTGATCAATGTAGGAAGAAGGAAGCTGAATGTGCCCACCATTAAGGTAAGGGTAAAGTTGCTGTAACAAAATAGGTTGCAGACTTTGATACAGAGGAAGATGATGAATGTGACATCTACCAATACAAACATCCTAAGGGCTGTTGTCCTATGGTGTCACATCTACAAGTGTCTAGGGTGTATGTATTGAATCCTCACTTGGCAAAGAGGTAAACACCTCAAAGGTTGCTGTACCCACAAGGCAATTCTAGGCAGTTCCACCAGCAGCAATAATATTATCTAGGTGGAGCACCACCGCAACCTTACGAATACTTCTAGCAATGGTAGCACCCACAGGCATTTTGGATGCCACCTCTAAGGTAGCAGTACCCTTTTCGATAGCTAGATCCCTATGGGTACTATGTTCAACAACCAGTCTCCTCATGGGAATCTTCCAAACACGCAACCTTTCAAAATTATTACCACCCCCTGAAATATTTCCAACCACAGTCTCCATCACCTAGGGGGAAGGCCCACATCTCTAATATTCTCCATCACCTTCTCTTGCTGCTCCTACTCAGCAGCATCCCACTCAGTTACCACCTGCTCCACCTATGTAGGGGGAAATACCACCAAAGCCATAGCAACACAACACTACAAGGGATGTCAACCTATAGCCAGCTCCTCAGCTAAGTGGACCCGAAATGAAGCCATGAAAATGTCCCTTTTTTGACCCAATAACCTAAGCATACCCTCACACACACTTTTGGCTAGTGCCTTTGAACCTCAGCTTGCCTCCACCATTCCACCCTTCGAGCAGCCTTCAAAGCAAACACCCTCCAATGTATAAATAATTATGCTCACACATGTTGTGAGCGATTGGATAAAGGTAGGTCATCTTCCCTGGAAATTGACTAATCTAGGAAGCCCTCTCATTTATATTTAGGTGGAAAGAAATGAGCCATGTAAAGCTCTTTTGATAGGGATCATGAGTCAATTTGATTTCACATGACATGTACAAGACTTGGAACTTGCCCCTGTTAAAGAAGAGAAACATTCAGCTCAAGCTAGTAGACCAATCCATTACTGTTCCCTTGGGATTGGTGGAGGACATTGTGACCACCATTTGTGGGTGGTCCTATCCTATTGATTTCCTTATCATCTATGTTTAGAATTGCAAGGGAAACTTCCCAATCATAATGGGAAGAGCTTGGGTGAGCACAGTGGATGCAAGTTTGGGACTCTGAGACCTTTTCCTTGAAATTTCAAAGAAAAATCCTTTTGAAAAAATTGAGAAGAAGCATGTTCCATGCATCGTGTACAGTGACTCTAGGTGCAACTGTGTGTAGTAGTTGTGGTACACTAAGTGGACATCTATTCAAGCATACAATCAGTGTACCAAGGAATTGCAAGTTCAAAAATGCCTATACGTAGCATCCACAAATCAAGAAGGCACCTAGTGGATGACCATTGATCCTGCTAGTAGCACTTTATGCATGGAACCATCTGAGGGGCTTGTACGCTCCTACGTAAAAAGCATGGATGATTTGGAAGAAGTTCATCAACAGGTATCCATTGTTGATGACCGTGATGCTTGGGGGAAGTTGCAAATCCTAGAAAGTTTTTAAAAAGAGCCCTTGAAACTCAAACCCTTACCAGCCCACTTAGAATATGCATTTTTGCAGAATGGAAAACCAGTAATTATCAATGCCACCCTTGCTCTTGAACAAAAGAAGAAGTTTCTAAAGGTGGTAAACAAATGGGAAGCTACTTTTGCATGGTCGTATTCTAAATTAACAGGAGTTGATCCCAGGGTTTGCTAACATCGAATTTATATTGACCCCTCCATGAAGCCACGACAATAATAACAAAGATGATTGAACCCCAAACTAAAGTAGGTCATCAAAGATGAAATTGAGTAGTTTTTGAAAGCAGGGTTCATCTATTCCATTGTCGATAGTGAATGGGTTAGCCCACTCATTATTGTACCAAAGAAGGGTGGCAAATAGAGGATCAGTATAGATTTCTGATTGCTCAACATGGCTACCTTTAAAGATCACTTCCCACTCCCATTTGTGAACCAGGTGTTGGATAACATTGTGGGTCATCGTTATTATAGCTTTTTGGATGGTTATAGTGGCTATAACCAAATCCAAATTGCGCTAGAAGACCAGGAAAAGATAACCTCACAAGTCCCTAGGAAACTTTCACATACAAAAAGATGCCTTTTGGCCTGTGTAATGTGCCTGCCAGTTTTCAATCCCTTGTCCTCAGCATCTTCCAGCAGCAAATTGGAAATTGGGTAGAAGTCTTCATGAATGACTTCTCTACCTATGGAGCCACAATTGATCAAGCCTTGGATTGCCTTGAGCAAGTTCTGAAAAGATGTGTGGAAACTAATCTATGGCTCAACTAGTAGAAAAGCCACTTAATGGTCCAAGAGGGAATTGTGCTAGGGCACCGTATTTCACAAAAAGGGATTAGCGTGGATCTTGAAAAGAATCAGGGTCATCCAAGGAATTACCAGGCAACTAAGCATTGTAAAAGATGTTCAGTCATTCCTTGGCCACACTGGTTACTATCTCCGCTTCATCAAAAATTTTTCGAAGATCGCCAAACCATTGGTGGAACTCATGAAGAAAGATTCTCCATTCATCTAGACTAGGGAATGTGAATCCACATTTCAAACACTTAACTAGAAACTCGTAGAGACCCTAGTTCTATGGGTACCTGATTGATCTAGACCTTTCTACATCATGATGGATGCATCCAACTATTCATTGGAAGCCATGATCATATAGTGGAATGATTAAAAATACCCATAATATATTCACTGTACAAGATGTAGCATTGTGGGTGCTTTACTTAACTACACTAGCATTGGAAAAGAGTTGATGGTGGTGGTATTCACCTTGAAACAATTCCGACACTATGTGCTTGGGTACAAGGTCTTTGTGCATACCGACCATACTGCCATCTAGTTCTTGATGAACAAACCAATGGTGAGCCCCTGTATCATCCGGTGGCTAGTGATTCTTTAGGAGTTTGACTCACTATGGTAGACCAGAAGGGAACCGAGAATGTGGTCACTAACCACTTGTCTCGATTGCAATGGGATGACACAGAAGAGGAGGAGCCACTCTCCAACCAATTTCTAGATGAACTCCTCTTCATGGGAGTAGTCAATATGCAAGTGCCCAAAGAATCACCTTGGTTTAACCATATCCTCACCTATCTTACAACTCAAGAATTTCCAAAAGAGTGGGACCACCAGTAGAAACAACAGTTTCTCCATAAGGCCAAGTGCTTTATGGAAATAAATGATCACCTTTATAAGGTGTGTGTGGATGGCCTAGTTTGATGGTATGTCCCTAATGATGATACACTGCACGTCCTCCAAGATGCTCATGAGGGCCCTTATGGGGGCCACTATGTTGGACGACGCATGGCCATTAAGATCCTGCTTGCAGGATATTACTGGCCTATAATTTTCAAGGATGCACAATGGTTCGTCCAGTCCTGTGAGTGATACTAGAGAGATGGTGGGATGTCTACATGAATGGAGGGACCTCAGCAATGGATCCAACCAGTAGAGCCATTCGATAGTTAGGGCATTGACTTTATGGATCCCATCACATCCTTTTCCAATAGAAAGACATGCATCATCATCGCTGTGGACTACTACACAAAGTGGGTGGAGGCAACAATCGTCACCAACTGTTCCTCAAATACTGCTGCACAATTTGTCCCACAACAAATCATAAATAGGTTTGGAGTGCCACGTGCACTCATCTCAGATAATGGAATGCATTTCATGGGCACCACCTTTCGTAAACTCATGAAACACTTGGGGGTTACCCATAAATTCACAATGCCTTATCACCCCCAAGCCAACGGGTAGGTCGAAGTCACCAATAGGGAGATCACCAAAATCCTCACTTGAACAATCAGTAAATATAGGAGGGATTGGACCACCAAACTTAGCGATGCCCTCTGGGCCTACCGATCCACTTGGAAACTTCATATAGGTTACTCTCCCTATGAGTTAGTGTATTGTAAGCTACTGAAACTTCCAATCTAGGTAGAACTTTGGACACTATCTATAGCCTGTGACTTGGGTCTTGACCTACCACTAGTGCAATGCAATTGAATTAACAACCTAAGTGTGCTAGATGAGAATCGATTGGTGGCCCTATCATCAAATGAGATACACAAGGCCTACAATAAAAAATGTCATGATCTTAGGATTCAAAAGGTAACATTTGGATGTGGAGATAAGGTCCTCTACTAGAACCCCACACATGTACAACAACTGAATAAGTTTCAAACACTATGGAAGGAACCTTACATTGTCTCCAAAACCTTCCCATATAGGGCCTTGCTTATACAAAAACTTGAGGATCCCATGAGAACTCAGTTGGTCAATCGGCAACAATTAAAACCTTTCCATGAGCCCCACCAAACTAGTGCTACTACCTCATCATCACAGGGACAACCTCACTCCATTTTTCACACCTCCTCCTTCTAGCCTAGTCGTGGGGGAGACCATCCTCCATGCTAATCCATTCTAGTAAGCTCCCAATTCTAGTCATGGGGGATAGCCTCGCTTCATTTTTTTGTTTTTCCCTTTTTATTTTTATTTTTCAACATCATTCATACATTTTCCAATTCTTACTAATTTTTTCTTTCTTTAATTACTTTTCTATTTCTTTGTTGCTTACTTATATGTGTGTGTATGTATGTTTCATTTCAAGTTGGTTGCTAATAAATCATCTTATTGGCATCGGGTGTATGGTGTGGATGGTTTTCGTTGCGATGGGTCACGTGAAATGGTCCACCTATTTTATCTCATTCTTGGCCTCACATTGTTGTTCTTGGAATTTACATCTACTTAGATCTCATAAAATTCACAGTGACACAACATCAACCACCCATTCATCCACTCCACAGTTTTCCTCCCTTTGGAAAACATGCAACCCCTTCACTTAAAAAATATTTTAATTAATGTATGACTTGTGTAGTTTCTAGACTCGGGGATGGCCCAATTGTTTGGATTAGGTGTGACTTCAATGGGAATGCAACATTCATCATCTTGTTCTATCTCCTAGGTTGCAGCAGCACCCTTACGTATTTCTTACCACTCCAAGTTCTTTTCTACAAGGAAGCTCCTTGGAAATTTGACCTTGCATGGTGTGGTCCTCATCAAAGAAAAACATGAGGATTCAAAGCACACCCCTTGGTCGAATGAATGCAACCAAGCATGGGTCTTTGCATGGTGTGGTTCCCACGAAATAAAAAGAAAATGAAAAATGAAATCCTAACTATGTGGGAATTCAAATCACACCCCTTAGACTGCCTCTCACAGGCCACAAGCACTAGTTATGGGACTCACTTTGTCCCCTCTAACTTAGTACCATTTCACTTGCTTCCTCTCATGCCTATTGAAGTGGTGGTTCTCTATAGGTGCATTCTTATACACTTGGGGGGTGGACGAGTCCTTGCATGTTGCTGCAATGTCACTGTATGTAGTTGGTTTTGGGTTTGAACTCGGGAAAGATCCTTCTGGGTCACTTATTTACAACTTCACATGGGGTATCATGTGATCGATAATTAGAATTTCAATTCTCTCTCCTCTTTCTTCATCCATTTCTCTCCATGACTCACCTCACTATCCATCTTATGTTTTGAGGGTTTGTCATGATTTCCATGAACTCCTCATGCTTCAGTAGGTTCTCATGGATGGGAGTATTAACTTGCGATCACTAATTCTTAACCCCGGGGCCAACATACTCTAGTGTTGAGAATATGCAAGGGCTACTGAGGCTACTGCTTGCTATGGGAAGGACCTAGTTGCATATTCCTATTCTTGTCTATTAATCTCCAATCCTCTATATTTTGTTGGTTGATTGTTTTCATGATACCCATCGCTCGAATTCTTCTCTGCAGAGTTCTTTTTCATCACATTCTCCTACAATTGACTTCCATTTGCACCCCACTTACCTTCCTCTTGCTCTCAGCTAATTTCTTGGTCTCTAAAGCACCTATACTATCCCAATTTGGCATTTTTAATTGATTTTTTTGGGCTTTCCTTTTTCTGGTTAACACTGGTCAATGGGTGTGACCCCCTGTGTATACAAGGCCCCGTATACGTAGCCCTCTGCATATACGCGACCGCGTATATGCGGCACCATCAACGCAGCCATAAACCCCTATATATACCCCTATTTCACTTTACATTGTTGTTCATTTTGTAAAGAAATTGGGGGCATATTTTTCATTTTTTCTGCCTCACCTCTTCTTCCAAGCACTTACAGTGTCTACCGCTCATCCTAAACAACTTATCCTTTCCCTCTTTAGCAACTAGAGGTATGCTCTCAGTCATGGGGGGTGAGGTCTATTGAAATTAATTAATTACTTACAATTACAATCAATAAATAATTAACACCTCTTAAGGGAAGAAACAAAAAATAACAGTTTAAACTCCAACTCATGCCTTACTATTTTTTGGTTTTAACCCATCACTTACTACTCAGGGAGATTTAATGGGATGCACGTGCTAGCATCATAACTTAGTCAAACTGAGAAGTTGTACAAGGATCATTTTGAGTAACTTGTGCACAATATTAATTAGTGGTTATATTTGATTGCAAATGGCACCAAAACCAAGACATCCAAGGGGAAAAGAACTGTCACAACCTAGGGACAAACGACCATGAACAGGAAGGGGATGAGGTGTGCAACACCTAGAGTATGTGGAGGGCTCCTATGTCACTAGTCCCCTCTGCGAAGGACCTAATGTGGAATCTTTTCATTAGATTCTTGAAGAGGAAATCCCCAGTGAACAATCGTAAGGGGATAAGACTCTGGCAATAGCACCATGGCTTGAGGTCACCTTGACCTAGGCATGTCTTGATGCTATTAGACCAAGGGAAGTGCAAAGAATGGTCCTACAAGAGTTAAACTTTGTACCATTTCTTGAGAATGCACCAAAAGAGGTGAGGCTCCAATTACAGAACTCCCCTATGTGGCCAATCATCACATCTAGTGGTGAATGGTACTTAGGAGAGACTTACATCTTCTGGAAAAATTGGCAGCTAGGATCCAAAGTAAGAATTAAGAACATATATGTCTCTTACTCTGCGAAAGCAATCGTGCAAGCTCTGGGGTTGCTTGAGACTAGAGCTGATGTGGTGGAGATCCCTAAGTAGGCAGATCTTGAGGTAAAAGGGGAGTGGATTAGGTGGTGCTATGGGGTGGATAGAAAAGATTTTGGCACTCTGACCACCATGGAGAGGGTGTATTCAAAAATTACATCTTACCACCTGAACCCAATGGTGAGACCCAGCAAAATTACTACCTCTCTGCTCATGCGTGTGCCACTCTAAGTGAAAAATTCCCAATGAGCCTTCCATAATTGTTATTTTTGGAGATTGAGAAAAGGTTCACCAAAAGTGAATATGGAAGATGAGCTCTATCCTTTCCTTGATTAATTAGAAAATTATGTAAATGAGTAGGGATAGCATGGTATGCCAACGATACACTTCAGCATGCCCTGATTGCCTCATGGTAGGAAATGATGAAAGATAGGACTCTGGCCACCACACAAACTGAGGAAGAGCAGCAACCACCTCTACCACCTACACAAGCAATGAGGTTGGGTTTGCAAATAATCGCATAACATACAGACAAAATCTAGCAATCACTCTTGAGCCAACAAGAAAAATTTGGAGGGATTGGTGGAGGAGAAGACCCTTCAGTTTATCGCCCTGCAATGAGCCATTTGGAGCAAGTGGATCAATCAGTAAGTCTACTAGAAAGAGTAGGGTTGATGTTCTCTGTTGCTCGAACATAAGTACCTACAAGAACTCATCCTAGTGTCCGAGAAGTAATAGTATCCACCCAATAGTTATTTCTTAAAATTTTAAGGAATGCTAAAATTTTCAGTATGCTTGGAGGATGGAGAGGAGGCAATAGTCCTGGTGATGTAGCACCAAGGATAGAAGATTGTAGTCAAAGTGGTTGTTGATACAATTGCTACGATCCTCAATGCACCGGTAGCACTTGTACCAGATATACATGGACTCAAAAATGTTCAGGCATCCACTGGGACTTCACATAGTAGGATCGATGCAGCCCAACATGAAGAACTATTGGACTAATTTATGGAAACCGAGCAACTGCTTTTAGATGTTTTTGATGTTCTGGATAACATTACTACAACCCAGTCGGAGCTACTCTCGGCAAGGGGTAAGAGCCTCATCTTGGAGGGGCAACTCAAAGTTGCTCAAGCCAATTGTCAACGCTTAGCAATAGAAGTTGCCCAATTAGGGGTCCAACTTGCCGATCCAACTCTTCTCAACCGTGAACTCACTAGAGATGAAGCTTTTCAATAGGTTCAAGTCAAACTTGAGATAGTTGAGGATGATTGAGAGTCAATGATCCTTGATAAGTCCTTGGTAGATGCTCATGCATATCATCTAAACAAGAACTTAATAGAGATTCACCAGGAGAATGTTAGGCTAACTGCAGAAGTCCATCGCCTACTCAATGTGGGTGCTGAAAATGAGCACATGAAAAGCTTTATTTACCAATAGCAGGAAGAGATAGCTAGGGTGAATGCTGATGTGAGGAGGTTGACCATCAAAAATTGAAATTTATCTATGGAGGAGGTTCGAGCCTTGCGACAGAAATCAGCCATCGAAATTTCCTCTTGGAAAAGTGAAGTCCTTAAGTTTGAAAAAGTTAAAAATCATTACAGTGACCAAGTGGGATTATAGAAGGAAGTGAATGAAAAGCATATTCAAGTTGCTAAGGCCAAATTAAATCAAGCACTCCAACAGCTTTGAGAAGGAGGCGAGGTATGGCAACCTATCTTTGATGGGTTGAATGCCTACAACTAGGCTGAAATCCACCTCAAGGAACTACAGATTGAAGAAATGATAGAGTACATGGAGCTGGCCAACCTTCACTATGCAAACCTAGCTATGCTAACAGCTAGGAGACTATGGTTTGACCTAGAAAAACAAGTGGCCACATCGTATTATTTATACGAGGGCGAGTTCCAAGTGCACAAAATGATAAAACAAAAATTGGAAACAGAAAATGTGAAGCTCGAGGTTCTCCACACATGTGTTAAAGGGAAACATGCGATCACTGACAACTTGGACCAATGCATGAATGACTACTAGTAATTGTAGAAAACAATCCAAGCATTCAACATCGAATGGAAATAGTTTGTGACCTAGTTTTTCAATTTGAAAGAACTCTTCTCGACAGTTCCATCCCCTTGGGAGGTTCCAGTCCCAGCACACATTGGCGAAGCTACTTGAACAATGAAAAATCCTAGAAGTAAGGAAGAAAAAATGAGGGCTCTCTTGGAGGCTTTCCAGCTACCTCCAAAAGTTGCAGTTGCTACGGGGAAACCATCGTTCATGCCACCACTGCCATATGCGCTAGGTGCTGGTGAAGGTTTGTCGAAACCACCGCCACTAGGGAGGGTGTGATGTTCTCCCACAATTTTTGCACCTGTCGGCACAATAGAGAATCCAAGATCATTAGAGTGTTCAATTTTGTCTCTAAACACTACCAATTTTGTAATTTTTCCTCTCTGTACACTCAGGAACTTGGTGCATCAGTAAAATTGATGTTGTGTCATGTATGTCAAGTCATGTGTGTTGTAATAAGAAGCTCATACCTTCCAAATTGTAGAGGAACTTGAGGATGAGTTTTTACTCAGTCGTGGGGGCATTATGAAGTGCTAAATAATCAATGTGTTGACTAGGCAGTGTATATGGGGCCCCATATACGCGGCCGTGTTGATGCAGTCCCATTGACACATTCGTCCATGCATCGACATGGCCCCATTTACGTGGAGCCTGTTTTAGCCTATAAATAAGTGGGCTTCCACCAAACTTAGGTACCCTTTTGGAAATTGTAGTTAAACTCTTGAATTTTGTTTCTGCAAGTGTTAGAATATCTTCCAAGTGCCTGCAATAGGTGTAATAAAGGTGTCCAGCTCTTTATTCAAGTGCTAATGTACCTGAGCCCATTGGCGTGAATGACAATAAAGACAAGCTTTTCAAATATTCCTTACAGTAATTGGACTTAGTCATTTGATGCATTTAGTAGTTTAATATTTATTTTCTTTAATAATTCATTAAGTTTCCATTTTTATTACTTTAATTAACATCGCTCTCTTATAGTTTATGAGAACCATAAGTACAACCATCTTGAACATAAACCCAACACTTGGCAACCTAGCGATGCTTAATGTCTAGTAACCTAGTAGTGGTTAGGGGGTGCTCAGGATGTGCACAGAAGATGGGATTGGATACTTATGATAGGAAGAGTTAAGATATAGATTAGAATAACTATAGATTACGTAATATTCCATTCCTTACTTTCCATTTCAAGAATTAGCCATTAGAAGATAAAGTAAAAGAGCCATAAAAATCATTTGCCTCAATCTCACTTAACCATCGCAATCAAAACATCACAAGTGAGGTTGGGAAGACAACGACCGTTCTAACCCAAGGTTTTGCTGGTTAGGGTGTGCTCTATGCAAAGTGCTTACAGTCTACGGAATTTGACCAAGTCGAGTGTGAATGCCCATGATTCGCATGGTTGGGCGTAGGGGTTTCTAGCTGCCCATCACATAGCTAAATACTTGTAAAGGTATGATAAATGATAAAAGAAAAACTTTGTAGGGTAATTTGATTTCAATATTTAATTATAAAATATAAAGTTAATCTATGACTAAGCTCCAACAATAGTAGAATAAATGATAAAAAACTTTAACAAAACATCCTAGTAAGTAGATTGCATTCACTTATGTAGGAAACAAGTAACAACAACAACAAAAATAATAATAGTAATGATAGTAATGTAATCCTATGATTTTTAGAGCTAATTCAATGAAACACAATCTAAAAACATTAAATAATTTAACCATATACATTAAATTAAATAACTAAGCCTTGCAAATTCTTAGGCTATGACAATCTCCTTAATAAATAGATTAGCAATATCCTCAATAGTTGTGGTGGAACAAGTCAAAAGATGAGAATATTTTGTTTGAAAATCTACCACTATTAGTATAGCATCATGTTTCCTTCTTATCTTTGGTAATCCTAAAATGATGTCCATGCTAATAACCTTCCACTTCTATTACAATTTGTCATGAACATAAAGTAATCATCCTACTTTCTGATGTTTTACTTTAACTTGTATACAAATTAAACATTTAGAAACAAATTCAACATCTCTTGCTTCATCTTAGGACAACAATATTGTCTTTTCAGAATTTAAAATACTTTATCGCCCCCAAGATGCATCTAATATCTACTTCTATGAGCCTCTTCCAATAGTTTCTGTCTTACCACTTTGGGTACATAAAATCTACCTTTGAATCTTAACTCATCTTTATCTTCCTTTAGTAAATAATTAGAGGAAATTTAACCTATTTTTTGAAGCTTTTCTTGACACCATGTATTTTAACATTTTTGTTCAATAATCTCATCCACTAAACTTAATTGCACAACCAAGCTATTTACCTTATCCGTTTTCCTACTAAGTGCATCTACTACTACATTTGCTTTTCTAGGATGATATTTAATATCAAAATCGAAGTGTGCAAGTAGTTTAATCCATCTTCGTTACCACAAATTTAATTGTGACTAGGTTATATGATATTACAAAATCTTGTGATATATCCATAAAATTAGTTTCTCTCCATACAAATAATATTTCCATATCTTTAGTGCAAAAATAATGGCTACTAATTCCATATCATGCATAGGATATCTAATTTCATGGTTCTTTGATTGTTAAGAGGCATAGGCAAAAACATGTCCTTCTTGCATGAGATGCATCCTAATCCTTCAATTGAAGCATTAGTATACACATCTAATGATTTACCTAGGATTGGTGTTACTAAAATAGAAGTTGATGTGAGTTGTTTCTTTAATTATGAAAATTTCTATTCATATTTTTTTGTTCCATTGAAATGATTGATCCTTCCTTAATAAATTGCTTAAAGGAGATATAATTCTAGAAAAATCTTTAACAAACCTTTAATAGTATCTTCCTAACCCTAAGAAACTTCTTACTTCTATTATAGTACTAGGTCTCAGTCAATCCCAAATTACTTGAGTCTTCATTAGATCAACTACTATCCTTAATTTTGATACTATATGACTAAGAAATTTTACTTCTATTTGCTAAAATGAATACTTAGAGGGTTGGGCATATAATTAATTTTTCCTCAAAAGTTATAATACTTTCCTGAAGTGTTCTGAATGTTTTTTTTTTCACTTTTAGAATATACAAAAATATCATCAATAAATAGTATCAAAAATTTATCTAAATAATGCCTCAATACATTATTCATTAAATGCATAAATACTATAGGAGCATAAACGAATGGTAATACAAGAAATTCATAGTGTCCATTTCTTATCCTAAATGTAGTCTTCGAAACATCTTCTTCTTTAATTCCAAGTTGATGATATCTAGACCTTACATCCATTTTAGAAAATATAGCTACATCCCTCATATGATCAAATAAATCATCTATTCTAGGTAGAGGATATTTATTCTTAATAGTAACTTGGTTAAACCAGCTATAGTCAATGCATAACCTTAAATTCCGATCTTTCTTTTTGACAAATAACATTGGTGCACTTCCAGGGGAAACACTAGGTCAAATAAGAGCTTTATCTAAAAGTTCTTGTATTTGTATCTTGAGCTCTACTAATTCAACTAGGAACATGTTATATGGTGCCTAAGAAATTGGTTCTATTATTAGTTTGAGAGTGATTTCTACCTCTATGTCTCTTTCTGGAGTTCCTTTGTAAATACATTTGGAAATTCATTGACTACTATAATATCAACTATATCATCCTCCTTATTTTCCTATTTGGCAACAACCATGAAATAGTTATGTCATTTCCAAACCATTCTCATGAAATTTTTAGAGGAAACCAAATCAACCTTAATGAGTCTTCCTTTAGCTACAACCAAGACTTGTTGCCCATCTCCTAACTCTAGTTGTACAATCTTACTCTTGGAGTAAACAAACCCATTATATTTACTTAAATAATAAATTCCTAAGATAATAACATATTTTTCTAATTCCATCATAAATCAATCGGCACCCCATTCCTTATCTTATATCTTTAATGAAAGCTTCCTACATACATCTTCTACTATGTATCCATTGTGTCCCACAACTTGAACAAACAATGGAATTTCTAGTTTTTCAAATAATAAATTTAGTCTTTCCATTATTTGATTATTAATAAAAGAATGACTTACTCTAGGATTTAAAATAATAAGGATAAGTTGTGCATAACATGTACCTTCAATCTTAGCCATAGTGTTAGGTTGCTTCTTTATGTATCTCTCTGGTATAACATCAATTCAGCCTTGATTCACAATTCTTCTAGCTTTTCCTTCATTATTTCTAGTCTCTTGATTCTTCGAAGCCACCCTAGGGTTATTAGCAATTCCTCCTCTATTTTCTTCAACAACTCTAGGATTCAAAATCATAGGTTTCATGCTCCTAATTTGCATAATATTCTATTTCTGAAGCAGCTTTGGATAGTCCTATTTAATATGGGTATCTTCCTTGCAATAAAAGAAAATATTAGGTCTCGGTGGAATTCTAAACTTAAATGGTTGTACTAGTTCATTAAATCCCCTAAGTTGTTGTTGAACTGGTTCATTAAATTCTTGAGACTATTGTTGAACTGGACCATTCATTCCTTTGGACTACTTGAAATTTCCTTAATCGTAATCATAAATCCTTTATTCTTTTTTCTTTCTTTTTGAGCTGCATCCTCCATTTGCTCCCTTTCTCAACAATAATGGCTATGGCCCACTATTCCTTGTAATTATGGAAAGAATGATGCAACTATGGTTTTGATGGAGGGTCTTAATCCCTTTACAAATTTCCTAGTACAAATGCTTCATGTTGTGATATATAGAGAACATACTCTCATAGTTCAGTAAACCTATTATCATACTCATAGACAAACATAGATCCTTGGATTAGTCAATTAAACTCATCTTCTTTCTACTCTAGGAAGACTTTAGAGAGATGCCTATCTTTAAACACCTTAGTGAATTGCTCCCATTTTATCTTTTCATCTTCCCAATGCCTAATTCTTTGCTCTTTCTTCCACCATCACTCAACTACATATTCTAACTACTATATGGATAAAGAGGTCTTTTCTACAATTTTGCAATGCAAGTTGTGATTTCTTTCCAGTGAAATAGCTTCAAACTAATGATATTCATCGAAGTTGAATTTAACAAAATAGATTTGTCTTTAGGAATTCTTAATTTTCCAAGATTTTTTTATGCATTTTTTGCTAGCAAATCTACAGGCAACATGCTTGAGGAGCTTTAGAGTTCCAAGGTCACTTTGCATGCATGTTAATTTTAGATCCCTAGCTTTGAATGTTAATAAAATCAAACTTTTTTTAGTTTTTATTTTTGTTATACTTTTTCTTTCTACTCAAATTTTACCAATGACATGTTACCAAATCAGAAAATCAACCTCTTTTTTTCCCAAATTAAATGAGCTTTAGCAAAATTGAGTTCCACTTTCATTGTATATATTACCTAATGTCATTCATTATATTAGAAAGACTAAACCTTTTTAGAATTTGAAAATATTAATTTTTCGCATGTTAGACATCCCATTTATGAATTTGTTCTACCATCTCCCTTAATTGTAAAAATTGAATTTGTCTCCTGTATTAAGTTTTAATCTTACATTTCATCTTTATGATTATTATATCAACTTTCATCATTAGTGGCTTGTAGCAACAATATGAAGTTTGATGCAAAAAGAAGAGATTTAGCTAAAGCATTAGGTTAGTTGTAAAAACCATTTCAAATCCCATTGATGAGTCCCTATCCTACCTTTAATTACTATATATTGAAGTAAATACTTTTTATCCTTCATATTGCAATGTTGTATGCTTTTCACCTTTATTATTTTATTTTTTATATTGCATGCACTATCATATGTGATTATGAATGCACTTTCATTTTAAAGCTTCAACATATTGCTCAAGGAATGCACTTCGTTGCATGCGAATCCCATCTCAATTAGAAGTTTCAATAGGTGAATTATCTATCAAACAACTAATCAATGTAGCTACAATTTCTCTCTTATGCATGTTGTTTTCTAGCATTCACAAATTTTTTTTATTTGATGAGAAGATGATGGCTTTCGGGACTTGAATTAAGAAGAAAAAGAAGAGCTAACAAACAAATTAATTAAAATGTGCTGATGAAATCCAATGGCCTTGATGAAGAGCTTGATCTCTGAGTAGGGCCGTATATAATTCTTCAGATGCTATCACTTACTGCATACAACCTACGTACATATTCAGCTTCAATATTATTTCAATTATGGTCACTTAACCAATAACTAGATTTTTACTCATCTCTAGCCATGCTAAATTGATCTTCCTTATCCAGTAAATTTCATACCTTTAAATTTTATGTTTTTTAATATGATTTAAGAATTTCTCAAGCCTAAAATATTTCATTAATATAACTTATTGGAATTACACATGTAGTTTGTATAATGCAAATCACAAATATCAACCAATGAACTATTTGATTTATTTATATATTTTTTGATAATAAAGAATTCTTATATTGTTCATAGTAAGTTACATGAAGCCCTTTAAAAATACATTCTTCCATCATGGCCTTGCATTCTTTTTCCATTACTTGTCTTGTGCTTCAAGAATTTTTCTATTTCGGAAATACAACCCCTTTCTTCACCTATTTCTTCATCTAAAACCTGATTTTTCTTAGTTTCTTCTATTTGGAGCCTATTTCATCTGTTTTTAAACACGTGCCAAGCCTAGGTGTCATGCGGCATGTGATTCTTTCAGTTATAAATAGATTGTGGCCTTCAATACGTCTTGTTTGGATCATAAAGGGGTTTCTAAGATGAAAGTTCAAAGTGAAGTAAAAGGCTAATTTTGGGCATATTAGTGGGAAAGGAAGATTATTTTATGTTTTTTTTATGTAGGTACCCTATTTTGCCATTGACTTTGTGCACTATTGATGAGTTGTCATGGCTTTGACTATGCCAATGCGATCATCGCATACCCATCAATGCTGCTACGTCAATGTATACCTGTCAATGTGTACCTGTTGTTGCATGATTTGATGCATCAACACATACACATCAACAGAGTGTCTAGTCTTGCCTATAGAAATGCATGCATTAGCTACATTTATGGCATTCATTCATTCATAACTTAGCCAAAATCTTGCAATTTATTTATTCAAGAGTTAGAGAAGTGTATAGATCTTTATTTGAGAACTAATGTACCTGAATACCTTAGTGTGAATGGCAATAAAAATGAGCTTTCTTAATAAACCTTGTAGCACTTGGACTTAGCTTAATATTTCCTTAATGCATTTATCATTCATGAAATTTACTTTTATGAATTTAAATAATTAATTAATAGTAGATAATTAATTCACATAAGTACGACCACCTCGAGCATACATTAACGCTTCGTAATCCCAGTAGTGTTTATGCTTGGTAACCCAGTAGTGTTGCAACGTGTTCAAGATGTGTACGACAGATGGCAACAGATGCTTATGTTAGGATTAGTTAAGGCATTAATTAGTTATTATATTAATTAAACATTTAATTACTTTATTTTCTAAACTTAGGTGAATTAAATGAAAAATATAAAAATGACACAAATTATATGCCTTAGTTACACTTAACCATACTAGTGTACCTCATAAGTGGAACTGGGAAGACAACAATAACATCTTGAAGATTCAATGCCTAGATAAAGTGCACTTAGAGAGCTAAAGTCTACAAAATTCAATTGGATCACTTAGTGAACACTAGTCATTCGTATGATTGGGCGTAGGGACTGATTGTTGATCATCATTGGTGCTGTTGCCAAGAAATTTAGTTAGCTACATGTGCTATTTAGGAACTTAGTGAAATTATCCAATGATTTTGTAACAGACCCTAAAGTCAAAATCATTGAGAAAAATAATAATAATAAAACACACTCTTTTTCACAAGAACTAATATGGCTTCTTTTCATAGGGAATATTTTCTACCATTGTTTGAGAATAATTCCAATCAAAGGCAAGAAGGCTTGATACCACCCGTGCCCCAACAATGCAAAGTGATCTATACTCATCCAAATGAGTATATCCTGGATTTCACCTTCATCCTACAACAAGATGAATAACTATAATAGAGGGACATGGAGGGCAACATCATCTTGCCTCTTGATCAATCAGTTCTTATGATGCTACTGCATAATCTCATGAGATTGGGCATCACAACGCTCAATGTTGATTATGTTATGCAAGATCATGACTACGAAGATTATCATCCCATAGAAGCATAATAGAAGAAAGATAAGAAGATCAAGGCTCACTTCAAGGCATTAGAAGGAGAGGCTCCCTTCTTGGGAAGTTCTCAATACATAGACTCTCTTGCCCTTCTTTTCAACAAAGAGGCCCTTAACCAAAATTTATAATCAACTGTAAATAACCTTGGTTTGGGAAAGAATGGGTTCCATGACCATGGGGGCTCCAAAGAAGGGAGTTAAGGAAGGAACATTGATAAGGACTACAATAAAGATAGACATGATAATCATGGATAGGATCAAAGAAGTGGGAGTAGTAGGCATTATTTTGATGTGATTCCTCCTTCCTCTTCACCTTCTTCATCCTCATCATCATGCTCCTTTAGCTTTGATTGAAGCCACAAAGGGAGAGACTATGATGAAGGTGACTGATGAGATAAGAATGATTGTAAATCCTATTGGAATAGTAAAGACCAGGGGCATGGGTAATCAAGGGAGGCCCACCACTATGACCAAAGGGACAATAGAGGGCATCATGGCCATCACAAGGGCTATGACTATGATGAGCCTTTACTTGCCACTAGAAACATTCTACACTTTGTGAAGGATGTATGGATTCTAACAAGGCAAGTGAAGGATAACTGGATTAAAAAATTGAACATGAACAATATCCCTAAGTTCAAAGGGGGATACAATTCTAATCCACAAAGACCTCTTCGAGCCTATCACAATGCATGTGTGATGAGTTGTCATTAGTTGGCTACATTGATGAGCCCTCATCAACATAGTCAACCACATCAATGAGGCCTCATCTACAAGGCCCCATTGACACATCTTGACCTGCATCGATGATGCCTCATCAATGCAATGTTTTTCCATCACCTATAAATACATGCCTACTCACCACATTTATGAAGAGTCTAGATTTCAATTATAGCAAATCTATTACATTTTTTCCATTCGAACGTTATAATTTTTTGCCCTAAGTGCCCATAGCAAAAATCATTGAGTGTATAGATATTTAATCAAGCATTATTGTACCTAAGCACGACAATGTGTGCAGCAATAAAGATGAGCTTTTTGATAAACCTTATAGCACTTTGGATAGATTAGCTCTTTTATTTAAGCATTCAATGTTTTCAATTATTTGTTAATTATTATCAATTATTTCGCAATTATTTTCGAACAATTGAGTTAATGAGATTATTAAACTAGATAGATTAAATACATAAGTATGACCACTCTGAGCATAGCACCTATTCACTGGGTAATCCTAGTAACGTTATTTCTTGGTATGCCCAGTAGCGTAGCATTTGGTCACCTAGCAGTGGATACGTGGGTTTAAGACATGAACAAAAAGTGGGAATGGATGCTTATGTTAGGATTAGTTAAATGATTAGTTAATTAGCAATTTAGATTAGTTAGTTAAACTCCTTTTATCTACATTTCAAGCATCAAAATATAAAATACAAAATCATAAAAATAAAATGCCTCAGTTACATTTAACCATACCAACGTACATCACAAGTGTAATTGGGAGGGCAACAATTGACCTTAAGGCTAGATTCACTTTCCTAAAGGCCTAGTGCACTAGAAACGATAAATTCTATGAAATTTAATCAAGTCACATGTGAACACTTTGTGATTCATATGGTTGGGCATAGGGGTACCTCACCACTCATCATTGATGCCATTGCCAGGAACTTTGTTTGTGGAATGTGCACTATTTAGGTCTAAGTGAATATTACTAATATCATTGTACAAACCTAAGGTCATATCATTCCCACTCTACATAAATTATAAAAGAACACTGATGATTTCATTTTGTTTTACAAAATTTCTTCTTCTTCTCGTAAGCATGATGATACTAAACCACCAGTCCCACAGGAATGCAAGATGGTATACACTCATTCAAATGAGTTTGTATCGAATTTCACCTTCATCATACATCAAGATGAATAAATGTGATGACATGATATGAAGGGTAATTTTTTTTTGCCCTCCAATAGATCTGTGCCCAGAATGCTAATTAAAATCCTTAAGAAGTTGGGCATAGTAGATCTTCATGAAGAGTACATTGTGGATGGATATGACACTAAAAACTATTGTCCCATTGAAACAGAACGTAAGTAGGATAAACATCAGGAGAGATTCCATGAAGCCATAAAGGGAAAACATTATACTAACCCCTTGTTCCTACTAGATCAAGAGGATAGTGAGGATCCTCCCTTGGAAGGTTCTCAACATGAAGAATCTCCACCCCTTACTGATGATGGTAAGGGTGTGAACTTGACATTGTGATTAACTATTCATAAACCAGGTTCAAGAAAGAGTGATAGCCAAGGTAGGGACTCGAGTGAACATTACAATAACAATGGATATAATGATAGTGATTGTAAAAATCATAAGAGTGGTGGTAGACACTACGATGGTGGTGGCGATCCACCTTCCTCTTCATCCTCTTCATCTGATTTTGAACATTTCTCTTCATCTAATGGTTCTCATAGAAGTCATCGTTGAAATTACCATGATGAAGGTGATCGACAAAATAATAATGACCATGAAGGAGACCAAAATTGAAAAGGTGGCCAAAACCATCATCGGTGTCACCAATGCAGAGATGATGATGAACCTTTACTAGTAACTCGAAGTATGCTTAAAATTGCAAAGGTAGTAAGGATTCCAACTAGGCATATGAAGAATAGTTAGATTAAGCACCTAGATATGAACAATATCCTAGGATTTGAAGGGGGATACAATTCTGATTCGCAAACACATCTGTAAGCCTTTCAAGATGCCTATGCCTTACAAAATATCAAGAACAAGTGGCAAAAACTCAAGCTTTTCCCAAGGACACTCATTAAGGAAGCTAAAAGTTGGCATCGGTCCTTAGAACCGGCATCTATTTGAAGATGGGATACCATGTTAGAATTGTTCAATGATAAATATCAAATGTACTCTAGAGTTTTTAACCTAAGAAGGCAAATCCAAAGCTAGAAACAAGTAGCACAAGAACCCTTGGATGCCACCATGGATCAATACTATTCACTCTTACATAGATGTCCTGGCCATGGTTACTCTTAGAGGGAATAACTTCACCACATCATAGATGGGCTTAGGCCAGAAATAAGAAGAATCCTTGGGGTGTACATCCAAGGGAGGTTGTCTAAAATGAGAGCTCATTAGATCCAAAGGCTACTTAAGCAGATAGCAAAAGAAGAAGGTGAGCTACAAAAAAGGGAGAGTGTTGAAGAGTACAATAGAGATCCATCCATCAAAAAATAAGAGGTCTAATTTTGTGATGAGGAGGAGTCACCACTTGATGAAGTGGTGAATAGAAAGACCTTGCCTTTCCATCCAAGGTTGATAAGTTATGAGACTCTTTAGATGAAAATTTTCAAACCACTTTGAAAATTTCTAAAGAATCCAAAGAGAAAAATAGTGATCATAAACATAGATGATAAAAAGAAACTGCAAATGCCTACCGAAGAGGTAATGGAAAAGTTGCTATAGTAGAGGAAGTTATGAAGTTTGACTTTGATGATGAAACCAAATGTGACATTTGTCAATATGAACATCCAAAGGGATGTTGCCCTATGGTGTCACACTTACAAAAATCTGGAGTGTACGCATTGAACCCCTACCTAACACATAGCCAAGCTCCAAGATGATTGCCTTATCCTCAAGGTAGTCTAAGATAGTTCCACCAGCAACAACAAGCTTACTACCCAAGTGGAACTCCTCCACAACCTTATGGATAGTACCAACAATGGTACCAACCACAATCGTGGCGAATGCAACTGCCAAGGAAGAAATACCCTTCTAGGCAACTAGATCCATATGGGTACTATGTTTAGCAACCCATCTTCCCTAGAAGTTTGGCAAGTCATGCATCATTCTAGCATCACTATTATCCTCCAAAGTATCACTAAGCACATTCATCATCTACTTGAGGGCAAAAACCATATTCATATCCTTATCATCCTCCACATTCCTCTGCACCTACACCTCCACCTTCAACCCAGTTACCTCTTGTACCATCCATGTAGGGTGAAATTCCTTCATAATCGTAACAACAAAATGCTATAAGGGTTGTACACCCACAACGAGTTTTTCAACCAAGTGATCTAGATAATCAATCAAGGAAATGACCCTTAGCAGTCTTCTCCAACCTTCACAACATACTCCAAATAATAACCCATATCTCCAATACCTTCATCCTCTACATCAAATACCTTTGAGCACCCTTCAAACTAAGTGCCACCTAGGATCTACACTGTAATGCTAACTCATGATGTTTCTACCTAGATCAAGGCTGGCAACCTTCCTACAAAAATATCTGATTTAGGAATCCTGCTCATCTTTCTAAAGATTGTTGGATAAGAACCATGCAAATCTCTTCTTGAATCTGGTTCTAGAGTTATCCTCATCTTCCATGATATGTACAAAGCCTAAAACCTACCACCTCTTAAGAAGAGAAACATCCATTTAGAATTAGTAGATTAGTCGATTATGGTTCCTTTGCGATTAGTAGAGTACATTGTAACCATAGTTTGTGGGTGGTCCTATCCCACTGATTTTGTAGTAATCAAAGTGGACAACTATAAAAGTGAGTTCCCCATCATCATGGGAAGGGCTTCATTAAGCACGATCGATGCAAAAATGGGTATAAGAGACTTATCTCTTGAAATATCTAAGAAAAATGAGTTAGGAAAAATTAAGAAGAAGTGTATTCCATGCATTGCGTATAGCGATAATGGGTGTAATTGCATGCAAAAGATTTGGTTAATCAAAAGAACATACAATAAGGCATGTAATTAGTGTGCGCAAGAAATTAATATTTAATAATGTCTCTACATAGCAGCCACAAAGTAGGAGGGTACCCAATGGCTAATAGCTGATTCAGATAGTAGCACAATATGCATGGAGCCAACTGAGAGCTTAACTTGTGCATATGTAGAAGGCATGGACAAAATTGAACGAGTCCATTTCAAACTCTCTAATGAAGATGATGATAAATGTTGGGGAGAGTTGGAGATCCCTAATCACTTCAAGCAAGAGCCCTTAGAACTAAAAATGTTACTAGTTGGAATGGAATATGAATTTCAAAAGAATGGTAAACTGGTCATAATTAGTGCCAAACTTGCTCCTGAACAAAAAGAAAAGCTGTTGAAAGTGGTAAATAAATGATCAACAACCTTTACTTGGTCATATCCAAAGCTAACAAGAATTGATCTAAGGATATGCTAGCACCACATCTACACTAAATTGGCCATGAAGCCTAGAAGGTAGCCACAAATGTGGCTAAACCCCAAATTGAAGAAAATCATTAAGGAGGAAATAGAGTAACTCCTCAATGAAGGGTTTATCTATCCAATTGTGGATAGTGAGTGGGTTATCCCCCTCATAATTGTACCAAAGAAGGGTGGTAAATGACCAATTTGCATTAATTGTAGATTGTTAAATATGGAAACATTTAAGGATCAATTTCCTTTTTCATTCATGGATCAAGTATTGGACATCATATATGGGCATTATTATTATAGTTTCTTGGACAATTATAGTGTCTATAACCAAATCCTAATTATGCCAAAAGACTAAGCCAAAACAACATTCATGAGTCCCTAGGGAACTTTTGCATACTGTAAGAGGTTGTTTGGCCTATGCAATGCCCCTACAACATTTTAACGCTTGGTCCTTAATATCTTTCAACAACCAATTAGTATTGGTATTGAAGTCTTCATGGATGACTTCTCCACCTATGGAGCTACATTTAAGCAAGCCTTGGACCTACTTGAGCAAGTACTAAAGAGATGTGCTAAGAAAAACCTATGGCTCAATTGGCAAAAGAGCCATCTCATGGTCCAAGAAGGCATTGTGCTAGGGCATCGAATTTTGTAGAAAGGGATTGAGGTAGACCTAGAAAAGATAAGGATCATCCAAGGAATAACATGCCAACTAAAGACTATTAAAGATGTTTAGTCATTCCTTGGACACACTGGTTACTACTGACATTTTATTTAAAATTTTTCTAAGATTGCAAAGCCATTGGTAGAACTTACAAAGAAAGATGCACCTTTCATTTGGACCAAGGAATGTGAAAATGCATTCCAAAAATTAAAAGAGAAACTCATAGAAACACCAATCCTATGGACACCTGATTGGTCCAAACCATTCCATATCATGGCAGAAACATCTAACTATGCTTTGGGAGTAGTACTCATGCAAATGGATAATAAGAAAAGTTCATATTATATCCACTGCATGAGTCAAAGCATTGTGGAAGCATAGTTAAATTACATCACCATGGAGAAAGAATTAATGGCAATGGTGTATGCACTAGAAAAGTTTAAACATTATGTCCTAGGTTATAAAATATCTGTACATATGAATCATAGGGCAATTTGCTTCTTGATGAATAAGTCGACAGTGAGCCCTCATGTTATACGATGGCTTAAGATCTTACAGAAATTTGATATTACTATAGTAGATCGAAAAGGAACTGAGAATGTGATCACTGACCATCTTTCTTGCTTAAGATGGGATAACAAAGAGGAGGAGAGCCCACTCTTTGATCAATTTCTAGATGAGCTCTTCTTTCCTAGAGTTATAAATGAACAAACACCTGAAAAAGAAGTATGGTATAATGGCATCCTCACATATCTTCTCACTCAAGGGATGACATAGGACTTGAATTTTAGGAAGAAGAAACAATTTCTTTATCAAGTCAAATACTTCATGGAAATCAATGGACACCTTTACAAGGTGTGTGCCAATGGCCTAATCCATTAGTGTGTCCCTAACAAAGATCAACTACGTGTTCTCCAGGATGCTCATGAAGGACCTTGCGGAGGCCACTATGTAGGGAGATTCACAACCATAAAAATCTTGATGGTAGGATACTATTTGCCCACAATCTTTAGGGATGCACACTAATGTTTCAAGTCTTGTGAATGTTGTCAATGTGACAGGGGGATAACTGCTCATATGGAAGGTCCTCAACAATGGATTCAACCTCTAGAATGTTTTAACATATGGGGCATTGATTTCATGGATTCCATAACACCCATGTCTAACAGGAAAGCGTATATTATAGATTACACATCATCCACTACTACCAAATTTATACAAAAACATATCTTCAATAGGTTTGGGGTGCTACATTCACTAATTTTTGATAATGGAACTCATTTCACAGGTAGAGGTAACCAACCCAAGAGATTACAAAAATATTAACATGAACCATTAACAAATATAGGAAGGATTAGAGAACAAAATTTAATGATGCTCTCTAGGCTTATTGATCAACTTGGAAACTTCCTATTGGATATTCTCCCTATGAGTTAGTGTATGAAAAACCTCCAACACTCCCAATTCAATCTAGGCTTCGTACATTCTCAACGGCATTTGATCTAAACCTTGACAAGTTTAGCACAAAAGGAAAGATTGATCAATCTAAACATGCTAGACAAAAATTGCTTAGTGGACCTATCTTTGAATGAGGTGAACAAGGAATTCAACAAGTAACACCATGACCTTAGAAGTAGGAAAGTAAGATTTCAACCAAGAGATAAGGTCTTCTACTAGAACCCCACACATGTACCTCAAAAGGAAAAATTTCAAACATTATGGGAGGCATCTTATACAATTGATCAAACATTTTCCTCTCAGGCCATGATAATTTAGAAACCTGATAGCCCAAATAAAAAGTAATTGGTCAATATCCAACAAGTCAAACCTTTCCTAGAACCAAGACTGTCCAGTGTAAATACCACATCACTTGATGGACATCCACGTTCTATTTTTCAGTTCTCCTCTTTCCAACTAGGTGGTGGTGGAGATGGCCATCCATGCTAACCATTACCATGGCCTCTTAGTTTTTCTACCTTTTTTTCCACATTTTTTATTTTACAAATTTTTAATTTTCAACTTTTTCTAATTTTATACCATTTTAGTACATTTAAATTTTCTTGATTATTTTACACTTTCTTATATATTTTACTTTATTTTATTTCTTNTTTTCCTTATTCTAGGAATTTGAGGTCCCTTTTTCATTAAAGAAACTTTTAATCAATCAATGACCTTGGTAGTTTTGGAATCAACAAGGATCCAAAGGTTTGTAAAGGGTATGAATTCAAGGGGACTTAATACTTTTTTTACTATTATTCTTGCTTAAGTGCTTGAGTGTTTTTTTTAGAAGTCTTACCATTCCATACCACCCAATGATAGGAAGCCAAATAACATCATTGCCTGGTGTGGTTCCCATCATTCAAAAAAATGATGGAAATTCAAAGCACATCTCTTTGACATGAATAAGTCTTTTCATGGTGTGGTTACCATTTCAAAAAAAACACAAAACAATGAGAATTCAAAGCACATCCCTTGGACAAATAAAAGGGGTACAAGCACTGATTATGAAACTCAAAAGACATACACCTATGCTTGAAGGTTCCCTCTAACTAAGACCCTCTCTCTCTCTCTCTCTCTCTCTCTTACTTCCTACCTCTCTCTCCTTTTTGTGGAATGGTGGTTGTCTTTCAAGAACACTCTTGTGTCTCACATGGGTGGATTGATCTTAGAGTTGTGATGTGAAGTCATTGAAAGTGGTTGGCTTTTGTCTAGATTGAGGATGGAACTTCTTAGGTCATTTTAACGACAATTCCACAAGGGACTTATTATGACCTTAATTTGGAACTCCATTCCACCTTCTCTATCATCCATCCATGCTGCCATAACTCACCTCACTACTAGGTTCTATGTCATGCTTTATGTCTTAGTTTGACGTATTAGGAATTCTTTTGGATTGGTCCTTAACTTGTCATGATCATTAAATCGACTATGGGCCCTGTGGACTCCTTAGTTGAGGTTATGCAAGGGTAAAAAGGGCATGAGCCTACTATGGGAAGGACCCACTTACATAGCTTTTGGCTTTATTAGATAAGGTTCCTTACCTTTGACATCACCACAATCTTATATTTTATATTTTCCATTATGTAAACTACTTAGTACTCATTAATCTTTCATTGCATTCATCCATTAAATCAAATTTTCTCCATTTTTTCAAATATATGAACTTCAATGCCCTCTTCTCATGATTTCATACTATTCTTGGTCTTCTAAGCTTTCATTTGATCCCAATTTCATCAAAAAATTCCTTGTGTTTTGAAAGTTTGACCAAAGTCAATGGAAATCAATGATGGTCAACAGCTACATCGTCGAGGCCTCGTCGATGTAGTTGACCTCGTCGATGAGGCCCTGCCATTGAAGCCTCATTGATGCAAAATAAAAATACTATATATACCGTCGAACACTTTGAAATTTTTTGTCATTTTCTCTTAATTCAGAGGGAATTTTTCTAATTTTTCATAGTCCAAAACCTTCTAGAGCTCATAAAGTTTAAACCATTTATCCAAATCAGTCCATGTTTTGATCCTACACTTACCAAAGGTAAGATCTTTATCATGGGGGCCACAAACCTTAAGGTTTCTGATGAGTGGTGAGGTACCTCTATACTCAACCATACGAATACGAGCATAGCATGTGTGATCTAGTCAAACTCTGCAGACTAAGTGCCTACATGCCTCATAGAACACTTAGGGTTAATCATTCGTTGTCTTCCCAGACTTACTTGTAGTTGTCACAATGTACAGTTAAATAAGTATGAGGTATATGATTTTTATGTCTTTTCAGTTTTATCTCCTATGCTATTGAGGTGAAGGGTTGAGAAGACTAATTAACTAACTCTAACTAACTAAGTAATTCTGAATTAACCTAGTGTCAACATCCGTTCCCACTTACCGTTCACACCCTGAACCGATGCAACCTTGGCTACCAAATGCTAATCGTTGTTGGGATCACCAAGCGTAATGCACATGCTCAAAGTGGTCGTACTGAGGCACTTAACTAGGAGAGAAGGGTTGAGAAAGATTTAACAACTAATATAAAGCATTAAATGACAAATGATAAATAACAGTAAATAAAATCCTAATTAGCCTAGTGGATGCACTGCAAGGTTTATCCATGGATAAACAATAACACACACACAAACATACAAAAAAATGGAAAATTATAATGATGTTGTAAAACAAAAACAAGAAAAGTTAAAGAAATTTGTAAAAGAAAAACATGCAAAACAAAAATGTGTAAGACAAAAAGGTGTAAGACAAAAATTTGCAAAACAAAAACATGTAAAAAAAGGATGTAAAACAAAAACGTGTAAAACAAGAAGATGTAAAACAAAAACTTGTAAAACAAAAACGTGTAAAAAAATGTGTAAAATAAAAATGTGTAAAACAAAAACTTGTAAAAAAAATGTGTAAAACAAAAATGTGTAAAATAAAAATTAAAAAGAACTGAGGGCCTCCAGTGATCAGCATAGGTGGCCATCTCCTCCATGAATGAATTGCAAGGGAGAGATCTGAAATACTGAACGTCTATTTGAATTTTGTAAAAGTGCCCAACTTCTTAAGGGGTGGAAGTTGGAGATGCTCATAGTCCAATGTGTCTATGCCTTCGTTGTTATCATGAGTGTACCCCCAGTTTGTTCCATGCATATTAGGTTGCTCTTTCGACTAGCTATCAACCATGGGGTGTCCACTACTTGTGTGGTTGCTACATACAGGCACCTTTGAATGTTGTCTTTTGGTGCACACCAGTTACATGGAAGAGATGCTAAGCATTCTTCCCTGTCATCACCCTTTGTGTCACCTTATGTGATGCATGGAACCTTCCTCTTCTTGATCTTTCCATAAATATTTACCTTAGATATCTCCAAGGAAAGATCATGGATCCCTAGGTATGCATCTATTGTACTCTGCCATGGTCTTCCCATTATGATTGGGAAGTCCCCTTCGTTATTGTTAAATTCAGTCACCAGGAAATTGGCTTAGTATGACCAACCACACACAGTGGTAAGTATGTTCTCCACCAATCCCAAGGGAATGGTGATGGACTAGTTAGCAAGCTCAAGTTGAATGTTGCTCTTCTTGAGTTGGGGCAGGTTCAAGGCTTGATACATTTCTCATGAGATTAAGTTGACTTCGGAACCTGAGTCAAGAAGAGCCTTATGTGGTTCATTACAGGAGACTTGTAGATAAATTAGGGGACTCCCAGGGTAAGATAGTTTCCTGGGAAGGTTGACTACCTTGATCCAATAGGTTACGATATGCGTTAACATAACCGTATGCATGAAGCTCTGCTGCTGGACTGAAGGGGGCCCCGAAGGCTTGTATATTGGAGGAGTGTGTGCAGAATCAACTGCTTGTTGTTGTGAGAGCTTGTTTGGGCTTTTGGTTCTAAAGAAAGGTCTTCTTTTCTTGTGGTTGTTAGAACTAGTAGCGAGTTGAATGTTTATAGCTCTCGTAGCGTTTCGTTGCTGCAGTTGAGTGGGGAGTTCCCCTTGCATTGTTGGAGTAGGAGGTATGGGAACTATAGGTGGAAGAGGTGCGAATGGAGTTGGACGATGGTAGGTATGTGAGGATAAGATAACCTTTGGGATTCTTGCCATTGTTTAAGTCTCGAATTAAGTGCATACACCCCAGACTCTTGTAGATGTGAGATGATTAGACAACATCCATTAGGATGGTCATATTGGTAGATCTCACATCCACCATCATCGTCTGTGTCAAAATCCACAACGTCATCAAAGATAGTAATTTTTCCCTTACCCTTGTTATGTGCAGGGCCTGAATCTCTCTGCTTTTTCTTATCTTTGTCACTACTTTGTTCCTCTTTAGACTCTTCTACAATTTTCAGGACAGTTTCAAGTCTAGAGTCTAAGGAATCCCACAATTGATACACCTTAGCTAATACTTCTGTTGTTAGTTTTTGAATTGGCAATGTTTTTTTGTTCACCAACTCTTTGAGTGATGACTCATCCTCCTCATCACAAAATCTCACTCCCTTCTTTCGAAGGGAGGGATCACGGTTATATTCTTCTGTGCTCTCTCTTTTTCGTAGCTCACCTTCTTCTTTGGCTACTTGCTCCAACAATTGATGAATCTCATGGGCTCTAAGTTTTGATAGTCTCTATTGGGCATAAGTCCCAAGGGTTCTCCTAATCTCATGCCTTAGCCCATTTACAATGTGGAAAAGTTGGTCCTGTTGTGCATAACCATGGCCCAGGCAATGATGTAACAATGCATAGTAGTGGCCCATGGTAGCATTCAAGGGTTCATGATTACCTTGCTTCCATCCTTAGATCTGCTTATGCAAATTAGATACTCTAGAGTATGTTTGATACTTATAATTGAAGAGTTCTAACATCGTACTCCACCTCTTAATGGTTTATGATTATAACGACCGGTACCAACTCTCTACTTCCTTAATGAGTGTCTTGAGAAACAAATTTAGTTTCTACCACTCGTTCTCTATGTTCGGCAAGGTGGAGGCATTGTGGAATGCCTATAAATGATGTTGTGGATCAGCGTTGTATCCCCCCTCAAAGCATGGAATATTGTTCATGTCTAAATGCTTGATCCAACTATCTCTTTGATGCCTTGTCACTATTCGCATAGCCTTAATTATATCCAACATACTCTAGGTTCCAAGTAGGGGCACATCATGATCATCTCTTTCATGATGCTTGTGATGTCTACGTTGTTCCCTACGTTTCCTTCGTTCATGCCATTGTCCTCTCTCTTGACTCTCTCGTCGAGGTCTCTCATTTTTCCTACCTCTATCGTCACTGTTATGCTCTTAGTGGCTGCGCCCAGATGTAGAAGGAGAGGGTGAGTGATGTGATGAAGGAGAAGAAGAAGGAGAACCATCACCATGATAATGTTTCCTACCTTCTCTTCAGCTACTACGGCCCTGATCGCGATGATGATCTAAGTGCCTGTCCTTGTCATGTGTTGTTGTTCCCTTAGTGAATAGTTGGTGTTCATGGGGGTCAGAACCAAGGTTGTGTATTGTGGTGCGTAGGTTTTGATACCCCACCTCCTCACTATCATTAGGAAGGGAAACATCATTCGATAGAGGACCTATTATAATGGGTTCATCATCTCCGATTTCACTTAGGATGTGCAGGATCCCTTTGTCCTTCAACAGTGTATGATGGCTCTCCTTCCATGAGTCCCTAATATGTTGTGCTGCTGTGGAATGATAATCGCTTGTGTCAAAGTCATCTATAATGTATTCATCATAGAGCTATGTCATGCCGATTTGTGCAAGATCATGAAGAAGCATGTTTTGGACTGATCAATATGGAGGTAACATGATGTTACCTAACATGATGTTTCCTTGCAAGAGTCTCCATCACAGCTATTTGTCTTGATGGAGGATAAAGGTAAAATCTGGTATGTACTCATCAGGATGAGTATATACCACTCGGTATTGTTGAGGAATTGGTAAATTTTGGTTATGTGTTTGATGTTGCCTACTGTCTCTAGTATTAGTCCTAGGTGATGAATTGATCTTATGAGAAAAGACATTTTGATTTTATTCGGTGTGCTATTTAACTGTTATATAAATTTTTCATTTAATTAACCCTAAGGGTTCATTTAAGCTCCCAACAATGTGAGTGATTTCCTATGTTCTATTTAGTGCACAAACACTTAGTCCCCAACAATAGCACCAATGATGAGTGGCAAGGTACCCCTACACTCAACCATACGAATATGAGTGTAGCACACATGATTTAGTCAAACTCTGCAGACTAAGTGCCTACATGCCTCATGGAACACTTAGAGTTAATCATTCATTGTCTTCCCAAACTTACTTGTAATTGTCGCGGTGTATGGTTAAGTAAGTCTGAGGTATATGATTTTTATGTCTTTTCTATTTTAGCTCCTATGCTATTGAGGTGAAGGGTTGAGAAGACTAATTAACTAACTATAAATAACTAACTAAGTCAAAATTAACGTAGCATTAACATCCATTCCCACTTATTGTTCACACCCTGATCCGATGCAACCTTGGCTACCAAACACTAATCGTTGCTAGGATCACCAAGCGTAACGCACGTGGTCGAAGTGGTCATACTGAGGCACTTAACTAGGAGAGAAGAGTTGAGAAAGATTTAACAACTAATAAAGCATTAAATGAAAAATAATAAATAAAAGTAAATAAAATCCTAATTATCCTATTCCATGCACTGCAAGTTTTATCCAAGAAGTTCGTCTTTATTGCCGTACACAAACTTATGTTCAGGTACAATGTCTGCTCAAATAAAGATATGTTCACTTTGGAGTTCATACTACAGGCACATGGAAATTAATCTATCTTTGAAGTGAAAAAACTACCAGAGTTTTCCTACGGTCTAGGCCTAGATGAGAAACAAGGGAGAGCCACCTCTTATTTATAGATATGACAGCGCACCGTGATATCGCAGCCCATGCAATATCCTGTCCCATCAGTTTCTAATGTAAGTTTTGAAGATTTTTCTAACTCCCCCAAGGGTTAGTAACCTTAATCATACATAAAGATCAACTTTTTCCAAGTTAACCCTTCCAACAACCTACGAGATGATTTATCAATAATAAGATGTAAATAGAAATAACAAGTCAATTAAATCAGCCATAATCACAACTTAGCCAAGTGTAACTACCCTAAAGAGTTAAGGTATCCCAATTATTTTAAGGTTACATAATGATTGGTAATCCATGGTTCGATTGTAATTGCAAATGGCACCGAAATAAAAGGGCATGTAGGAAGGAGAACCCTCATGCCATTTTTGAAGAAAGCTTTAGAAGATGTTAGAACACAATTGCAAACCTCTCCCATGTCGCCAATCATCATGAATAATGGGGAATGATACATGGGATAGACCTATCTCTTCTAGAACAACTAATGGCTAGGGTTTGTTGTAAAGATCAAGGACATTCAAGTGTCCTACTCGGTGGAGGCCATTGCACAGGCACTGGGGTTGGATAACATCAAAACATAGTTGGTGGAGATATCAACAAAAGATGACCGTAAGGAAAAAAGGGAGTGGACCCAACGATGCTATGGGATGGACCATAAGGAGTATGACGTGCTCACATTGGTAGAGTGAAATATTTTCAAGATTTTGGCCTATCACCTAAATCCAACAATGAGGCCAAGTAAGCTGACTACCTTCTCTGCTCATGCGTGCGCTACTCTAAGCAAGAAATTTCTTGTTAACCTTCCACAACTAATTTATTTGGAGATTGAGAAACACTTCAAAGAGAACGAACGTGGAAGGAGAACCCTACCCTTTCCATGATGTATATGAAAAATTTACAAAAGGACAAGAATTTTTCACTATTCAAATGACATTCTCAAGCATACTACCTTGGCCTCATGGGCAAAAATCATGAAGGATAAAATGCCCACAACCATCCAAGAAGAGTAGTTGCCACCACCACCACCCACTTAAGAGACAACATCGGAGGCTTGCATAGTCCTTGAGCATCTACAAAAAATTTGAGAGCAGATCTTGAGTGAACAAGAGCAATAGGCAGGAATGAGTGGGGTAGATCCATCTATGTATCATCAGCAATGAGTTACCTTAATGAGGTGGCCTGAACAGTTAGCCAAATGGAAAATAGTGGTTCCATTTTCTCTGCCCAAAGAATGCAGCTACTTTCAAGGTCAAATCCCAATGCTCAAGAGGTGACAGTGTCATTAGCAACACATCGACTATTCCTAGAAATCTCTAGAAATGTCACCACTTTCTCAATGAGGTTGGAGGAAGGTGAAGAGGAAACTATCTTGGTGATGTAGCACCAAGGGTAGGAAATAGTGGCAGAAGTGATAGCTAACAATGTAGTTGAAGCACTAAATGCACTAGCAACATCTATACTAGATGTACCTACACTCCAATATGTGCAAACATCCGCAGGAATAGTCAATAGGAAATTCAATGTAGCCCAACATGAATAACTACTAGAACGACTAGTAGGGACCATGCAACCAACTCTGAATATCTTTAATCTTCTAGAAAACATCACTGCAACCTAGTCAAGGCTACTGAATGAAAGGGGAAAATGCATCTTTTTGGATGGGAAACTAGAAATGACCCAAGAGCAAAATCAACACTTGGCCATGGAGGCTGATCTTTGTGCCCAACTTCTAGAGTAAACAATCCTAACCTTACAATAACAAGAGATGAAGCTATCAAATAGTTTCAAGAATGATTTCAAAAGGCTAAAGAGGAAGTAGTAATGGCCATCTTCAAATAATCCATGGTAGAAGTTGAAACACATTCAATTAAAAAGGACTATGCAAAGAAAATGAAACATTGACTATGCAAAATTATTGTCTATGAAATGTTGATTCTCAAAGAGATCAAATGCAAGAATTCATTCATCAACAATAAGAGTAGCTTGCCAAAGTCAACAGTGCATGATCGTAGGAGTAACGAGGAGAAAATGAAAGCACTACTGAATGCTTTTCACCTCCCAAATAAAGTTGAAATAGTAGCAAGACAACCACAATCTCAACTATTGCTAGTGCATGAAGCTAGTAAAGGTTCCTCGGAGCCTTAAGAACCACCATCGCCTAGGACCGTTTGATCTTCTCCAACAAGCTTCACATCATCAAGGAATGTGTTGTCAAATTTTTTAAGACTTGTGTCATGGTGTTCAATTTTGTGTCTTGAACACCACCATTTTTGTAATGTGTTAATCCATACACCTAGGCACTCCATTTTTTGTCAAGTTAGTCAAGTTTATTTTGTTAAAAGAAAAGTCAATCAATAATCCCATACCTTCCCAATTTTGTAAAAGAACTCAAGGACAAGTTTTCATTCAGTCATGGGGGTATGATGAGTCATCATTGGTTGGCTACATTGACAAGGCCTCGTCAATGCAATCAACCATGTCAACAAGGCCTCATCTTCAAGGCCCCATCAATGCATCTTGACCTATGTCGATAATGCCTTGTCGATGTGATGTCTGTCCATTGCCTATAAATATACACCTACCCGTCACATTTATGGAGAGTCCAAATTTCAATTTTAGTGAAGTTCTTGCATTTTTTCCATTTGAAAGTTAGAATTTTTTTCCCTAAGTGCCCGTAGCAGGAGTCATTAAGTGTATGGATCTTTATTTGAACATTGTTGTACCTAAGCATGACAGTGTGTGCAGCAATAAAGATGAGCTTTCTAATAAACCTTACAGCACTTTGGATAGATTAGCTCTTTTATTTATGCATTCAATGTTTTCAATTATTTCGCAATTATTTTCCAACAATTGAGTTAATGATATTATTAAACTAAATATATTAAATACATAAGTACAACTGGTTCGAGCATAGCATGTATTCACTTGGTAATCCCAACAATGTTATTGCTTAGTACACCCAGTAGCACAACATTTGGTCACATAGCAATGGATACATGGGTTTAGGATGTGTATGGAAACTGGGAATGGGTGCTTATGTTAGGATTAATTAAATGATTAGTTAATTAGCAATTTATATTAGTTAATTAAACTTATTTTATCTACATTTCGAGCATCAAAATATAAAATACAAAATGATAAAAATCATGTGCCTCAATTACACTTAACCATACCAATGTACCTCATAAGTGTAATTGGGAGGACAATGATTGATCTTAAGGTTAGATCCACTTTTGTAAAGGGCTAGTGCACTAGAAAGAATAAAGTTTGCAAAATTCGACCGAGTCGCACGTGAATGCTTTGTGATTCATATAGTTGGGCATAGGGGTACCTCGTCGCTCATCAATGCATCTTACAAAACATTGAGAACTAATGGTAGAAATTGAAGCTACTCCCTAAGACACTCATTAAGGAGGTAGAAAATTTGTACTAGTCCTTGGAACTAAAATCAATTCAATGATAGAGTACAATGTTTGAACTCTTTAATGAAAAATACCATATGTAATCTCAAGTATCTACCCTGAGATGGTAAATCCAAGGTTAGAAACAAGGCACACATGAATCCTTGGATGTGGCCATGGGAAAATATTACTCATTGTTACACAAATGCCTAGGCAATGGCTATTCTCAAAGGAAGCAACCCCACCATATCGTAGATGAGCTTAGAACAAAAATAAGAAGAAGTATTAGGGTCTATGCCCAAGGAAGACTTTTAGAGCTAAGGGTCCATCAGACCCAAAGGTTAATTGAGCAAGTGGTCAAAGAAGAAGGTGAGTTGAGGAAAAGTGAAAGTGCAGAGGAGTACAACCAAGATCCTTCCATTTGCAAAAGGGATCTCTAATTTTGTGACAATTAGGAGGAAGCACCACTTGATGAAGTGGTACAATGAAAAACCTTGCTGATATAAAAACTTGTTTCTAAAATATTGGCCAATGAAGAAAATATATGGGATTGTTTGGATGAAAAGTTCCAAATTGCTCTCAAAATAATAGAGGAGACCAAAGAGTAAGGTAGTGGTCATGACCAGAGTAGGATGAAGGAAGCTAGACATACCTATCAAAAGGGTAAGGGCAAAGCTACTATAGAGAAAGAGTTTTGGATTCTGAAGAAAATGATGATGGTGAGTGTGACATCTACCAATATAAACATCCTAAGGGATGTTGTCCAGTTGTGTTACACTTATAGGAATCTAAGAGGTACACTGTGAATCCTATATTAGCAAAATGGCAAACACCGAAGAGGTTGCCTTATCCTCAAGACAACTAGAGGAAATTCCACCAACAAGCCTACTATCCCAGTGGAGTTCCACCTCAACTTCACGAGTAGTACCAGCAATGGCAACACCTACAATCATGGGGGATGCCACCACAAAGGTAGGAGTACCCTTACTATTAGCTAGATCCATATGGGTATGTTAAACCCCAAATTAGTTTATTTTTAAATAAGCATTCTTGTCAAATTCATGCATTTCAATTAATTTTATTTTGTATTTCATATTATTAATTATTTGGTTTGTGATTAAGTAACGATTATTTTAGTTTATTATATTACAGGTTATAGTTGATATAATTATAGTATGATTATGAGTACTTTTTATATTGGTAGTTTAATTAGGTTTATATGTAAACTATATAGATATTATATATATATTATAATTAGGGCAACAATAGCACTAGTTACTCTATATAGCACTACAAATTATACTCCTTAAAGCAACATCTTTTTATGAATTGACTCAACTAATGTACAAATTGAATTTATAAACTCCCAATCAACTTACAACTTTTATGGAGTAGAAACTTAACTGAATTAGATTGTTTCAAGTTAAGATCATGCATAAATTACTCTCTAACAACCTAGAGGTATAATGTAGTGGTAAAGACTCTCTTCTCCATTACAAGATTTTAGTTTCACACCTATTTTGTTATTTAGCAATGGTTCACACCTATCATGCTATTGCTTGGATGCACAGATAATTTTAACTCTTTAAAACAGAGGCTTCCCTTTAAGAAAGTAAAACTTTGATAGTGTGGTACATGTTAATATTTTAATTATTTATTGAGTAAGAAAATCATCAACCATTAACAAAGTGGCATTTAATATTAATTTGTATTTTACTTGTGCACTTGTCATATGATTAGACATTCATTATGAAACCTTCCACATAGTCAACATAAAAAATCCCTTTGTATCATTTATTTTTTGATACCTCATTAATATTTGATTAGTCTATCTTTATTTCATTTTATTTATCATCCAATTCTCCCATATACGGGTGGTCAGTGTCCTCCTGGTAGTGTCCATATGAAGATTTTTACAATTAAGATAAGATATGTAAAAGCAGCATTGTATGCTGTAGCATCTCAATGAGTTGCCAGTGTGTAACATGAACTTCATTGCAAATGCCAATGTTGAAGAAGAAGAAGTTGGTGCACACAAGATGAAGAAGGTTGATCTTCAGCTTGATTATGTCAACATTGAGAAAACATGGATGGTGAAGCCTAAAGAGTTGAAACACATCTACAAAACAAAGTAATAGAGGTTGCTCAGGCTATGCCACTTAGATCTCAGCCTGCTTCATATCCACTATATCCAGAGAGTCCTCATTTTCCTCATAATTGATGACAATTTCATCTTCATCAACTACAACAACCAAGGTACGGATCTCGTCCAAGCAAAAGCTTCCAACATTTCAATTATTGATATTCTTAGCGATGACATTCCTCTGGTCATTTACCAGCTATTTTCTCTAAATGGTGTCTTGAATATTTAAGACCATCACTTTTCTCTTCGGGTAGCTTAGGTAACATAGCTAAAAGATGGAGTGGTGTTAAGGTTCATCATGGACCATGTGGTTGCAGACGAATCATGCTTTTGGCAGTTCAAAAACTCATTTCCCAAGATTTTTCGAGGCCATTCCGAAATATCACATCCACTGGTGCACACCAAAGATTTCTATATCCACAGATCACCTCTAATCCTACCAAGTTTTAAGGCATTGCATTTGTCGACGTTTCTCTCTTTTTGTCTCATCGACATCATTCATTGTGCTACTGTGTTTTCTATTGTAGGCATGTTGTCTCTCAAGTCAAGTTGAATTAAAATTGGTTTCTAAATTTTCATGGAAGTTGTCTCTGAGGTAAACAATCTGTCCATCAAGATCCATTGAATAAATAAAGAGAACTAGTAGCTCATTCGCAAGCTATGAATGTTGTGCTCTAATTACTGTTACTTGCAAATGCAAGCTAGATCTGTGATCCCCCAAGCAAGGTCTGTGCAGACAAGAGAGGAGATTTGCATGTGTATAGATGTGCATCTAGCTTGAAATAAGAGAAAAATCATAAATGGCAAGGCCTATCATAGAGGATGCCCACGTGGTTGGCACGATTCGGTTCTAGACAACATGCCTACCTTGGCAAAGCCATGGCCACCACTCAGGTCTTCACTAGCATGCCCATTCCATCACTTTAGAGATTTCACACTAATCTAGGACATTAAGGGTGCTAAACTTGGCATTTTTTACTGATTTGTATGAATTGGTATCATATCAATCTATTATTAAAAGGATTATTTTTAAACATTGCTAAAAAATTATTTACTATAAATAATGGCATTGATGTGGGGAAATGAATATAGAAGAAAAAGAAAAGGGTTTGATACCTAAGAAAATCCACATCAAATTGAAATAAATTTTCTATGGAAATCATTGACAGAGAATCTGTTGAGCCTTGTGATGATTACTAAAGTTCATTATATGGCTATCAAGGTTGTTTCATTGTGAACACAACAAGGTAGAATTGCAAATCAGGCAAAGTCTCCTTTGTGATCCTTGAGATCTATGTTTGTATTCTTGATTTCAATTTGATTTAATCAGTAATTTTCATTTTTAAACTTAATATTAGGAGTTTGGATGAAAATTCATGTTTTCACTTATAAGTGATAGTCATAACTGTGGAATTTCATTGGATTTTATTCTAATTATTTTATGTCTTGATGATCTTTTGACTTTGAATTATTCCTCCACAAATACAACTTGTGGGTTAGTCACAAACAAGATGATAATTATTAAAGTAATCCAACACCAAATTTTGCTTGGCTAGTCAAATTTGGCACTGTTGTCAAGGAGGCCAATGGAGTTAATCATTATCAAGGATTTTGTATGCTCTAATTTCATTTTATAAATTTATATTCCATGTACATTTTATTTGATTTTATTTTTGTTTCTTTCATTTCGGAAATTTGAGAAATGATTTCTTTTACTTGTTTTCCTTGCGTTAAAAATCCAAAAATAAGGAAAAATCCTATGAAATAGCTCCTCTTATCATACTACCAATTGAAATTGTTAAAAAAGTTACAAATAAAGCCATGATAGTAGAAGTTATTAAATTAGTTTGTAAAATCTTAGGAATGGTAGCCCATGAATGTACCTATGAAGAGTGTTCTTATTAAATAAAACCAACAAAGCAACCAAAGAAACCAACACAAATTTAACCTTCTATGAACACTCTTAGTCTTTACAAATGTTCAAAAGTCAATAAAAAGTGAAATCAAGAGGAACCAGTATCATCAAGTTTTTATTATTCTTTCCCTTTAACAAAGAAAAATTCCAAAGGATAAACACAATATGATTTTTTCATATCCATTAATCCTCTAATTGATATTTCAACTACTACAATATCAACCATGAGTTCAACTACAAGAGGAGGATTTCAAAATACTATCTCAATATCAACTTATGTAACCACAATGGGAGGAACTACTCAACCAATAAGTACTTTGAATTTACAAACTCTACCACCAATAGTAACCTCACTACTAAGTCCTATAGTAACCCCAATAGTAACCTCTACTTATACAATGGGATCATCTTCATACTATACACCTCCCCCATTTACCTTAGGTTCAATTCCTCTTTCCTTTAATAGTTTGAGTTCCAATGTTCCAATTGGCCAACCCTACCTAAGAAAAACCCTTGGAGAGTTATTGAATTAAAGAACATCCATTATACCTCAAGGCACGTTCATTTTTCCACAACGAAGAGATGTCAAGGTTAAAAATATTCATTTATTACCTATTTTTAAGGGGAAAATGATGAGGATCTGGTTACCCACATAAGAGAATTTGAAACAACATTAGCCATGTTAGCACCTCAAAGTAGGGATAGAACTAAGGTGATTGCCTTTAAATCAACCTTGAAGGATAAAGCTGACTTTTGGCTACAAACTATTAGAACACAAATTAGTTCATGGGATGAATTTAAAAATACTTTTCTACAAAGATTTCTTTCTAATAATAAGCTTTATTCATTAAGAAAGTAATTAATGAGTTTTATGCAACATGAGGATGAAGACTATGAAAGAACTTTTGATAGATTTAAAGGATTATGCTTAAAGAATTCAAACCATGGATTTCTAGCCCATCAGTTAATTAAAATCTTTATAGAAGGCTTATTACCTTATTGTAGGAAAAATTTTGACTTTGCATGTGGACAAAATATTTTAAATGTGACACTAGAAGATGGCTAGAGAATCATAGATTCTTTATTAAATCAAAGTAAACGTTGGTTAAAACCCAACATTATGCAAGGCATGACCCAAAAAATAGAACTATTAAATAAAAAAGTGGATAAATTGACACAATTGATTAAGAAAAAAACTCATGGAATTCAAAGTGAAATATGCAACATTTGGGGTAGTTTCCAGCAATACCAAACAACCTACCCAACCTTGTTATATTATCAAGAGAAAATGCAAGAGTTGATAAAGACTTTCCAACAATATAAAAGATAACCAAAAATGAACTTTTCTCAACAACCATTTTACCCACAACAATATTCTCAAAATAATTTTAATTCATTTAAGATCCAACTAATGAACACTTGGATAAACTCACCTAAAGCCTTACTTCCTTCATAAAAGAAAGTAGAAAATTCATGAGTGAGACTAGAAAAATATTTTAGGATTTAACTAAAAATAAATTATCATCCCAACTTGAACTAAATCCTACATCTCAAAGAAAGAGAAAAGAGCAATTACATTCCATCGCTATAAGGAGTAGAAAAATAATTGAACCTCAACCCTAAAAGAAGTTGAGATTTCAGGAGGTAGGGAAATAAGAAGAAGTTCAACCACAAGTATTAAATGAGGAAGATCAACCAAATAGGAAAAGAGAACAAACATTATTCTCTAGATAATCAATTTTACCTCCTTTCCTTAAATTATTACAAGAGGATTTCACAACTAAAGCCCACCTTGAAAAAATGTTTAGTGAATTGTATTTGTATATTCCTTTGGAACAAGCAGTAGGAGAAGAAAGGAAAAAATTCATAAATAAGTTTATTTAGTTGATAATATTTCTCAGAAAACCATTTGGAGGCTATATACCTTTAGGATATCACCAAACACCTTGGATACCTTCACCAACTCCTTTATTACCTAATCCATATGATGAGCAATTAGATGAAAATATAGAAAACTTAAAACAAGAAATTAGTATTTTAAAGGCTAAATTAAAAAAAATGCCATTAGATAATATAGAAAAATATATGCAATTAGAAAACTCAATAACAAAGAAAAAAGAAGAATGGAGACGATTAAGACAACTTAAAAGAGATCAAGACATTTTCCTAGATGTTCAGCTTGACCAATCCATGGATGACATGGAAGAAGAATTAGAAGAATGCATACAAGAACATGAAAAAGAAAAAGGCAAAAAAATAGAAGTAAGTCCACAAATAGAAGAGCAAAGTGAAAAGCATTATATTCCATAATTATCAGAAAAGTTTGATAGGCCATTATGGAGGACCCATAGAATTAAGCAATTACAAACCTTTATGAAATGGGTAGAACAAGAATTAGAATAGTTATAGGTTTAAGAAGAAAGTGAACAAAGAAAGAAATATGAATTAGAAACAAAATTCAACCATCCCATTTTCATACATCTAAATCAAAAAAGTCCTATCCAAGTCCCTATCTATACATTTTGGGTAAAATTACTAGGATTTAAGGCATATCCCATAGATGCACTGATCGATTCAGGAGCTGAAATATCAATAGAAATAAAATGGATTATACCTAAATATTTTTGGAATGATAGAAAGGCCATAATTGTAAGTTTTGATCATCTAGATAAAAAAGTAAATAAAGATACAAAATTACCAATAAAAATGCCTTTAGGAGATATGATCTATTTTCAAGTTTGTCAATTAAATGGATTTGTTTATGATATGATCATAGGTGTAGATAATTTAGGTAAGTTTGAACCATATCAAATCATAAAAGATAAAATAATTTTAGGCAAGTATACATATCAGAGAAAATTTTATCCAGTTGCTAGATTTGAAAATCATGAGTAGAAACCACCTAAAATTACTGATTGGGTGATTAATCAAATTCATCAGTAAACTGATGAATTCCAACAAATCAAACAAAATATTATGACAATTGCCAATGAAGACCTAGCAACATTCAAACATGGTAAAGAACATTGGTGTCACATAGATTTGCTGGATGGAATTATAGTAAAGCCAAAGCACAACACATAGGAATGTCACCTAAACTCAAAAAAGAATATGAGGAAGAGATAAAACAATTATTAGAAAAAGATTTTATTACTCCTAGTACAAGTATGTTTTCTTGTGCAGCATTTTATGTAAGTAAAAAATTGGAGTTAACACGTGGTAAGAAAAGAGTGGTTGTTAATTACAAGCCCTTAAATGAAATTATCAAACTAGTTCAATATCCAATCCCCTCAAAAGTTGATCTTCTTCAACGCTTACAAAATTCTCAAATTTATTCGAAATCTGATTTAAAATTAGGTTGTTGGAAAATTCAAATCTATCTAGAGGATAGATGGAAACCAGCTTTTACTATTCTAGGAGGATTATACCAATGGAATGTTTTACCATTTGGTATTAAAACAGTGCTATCCATATTCCAACAATGTATGGATAAGATTTTCAAAGCTTATAATTTTATCTTAGTTTATATTGATGACATTTTAATTATGTCTAAGAATGTAAATCAACATATAGAACACTTACAACAATTTTATGAAGTAGTGTATAAAAATGGTTTAGTTTTATCTCCATCAGAAAAGAAAATTGAGATCACTGTGGACACAGTAAAATTTCTTGGTATGAAGATTACTCACGAGAAGATTCATTTACAAGACCATATTTTGGTTTCAATACAAAATTTCCCAGATGAGATTAAGGAAAAGAAACAACTGCAGAGATTTTTAGGTTGTCTAAATTATATATCTAGTTTTTATAAAGATTTGCCCAAAGATAGAAAAATTTTGAATGAACAGCTAACTAAAGATGTAGGTATTTGGACATCCCAACACACCAATGTAGTTAAAAGTCTTAAAGAATAATGTAAGAATTTACCACAACTACGATTACCAACACATGGAATTTTAATCCTAGAAACAGATACATCAAATGAATTATGGGATGCCATTTTAAAAGAAGATCTAGAAGGGGTAATCTACATATGTAGATATGCAAGCAGTAAATTCAACAATGCTAAGAAAACTTATTAGAGTACCCATAAAGAATTATTAGCAATCATTAAGGGTATTGAGAAGTTTAGAATTTTTCTTCAAGAAAAACGATTTATCATTAGGAGTGATCTCAAGAATTTTGATAAATATTTACAAGTTAAAAACCTTAATAAAGTTTCACATACTAGATTAATAAGATGGAGTCTATTTTTGGCTAATTTTGATTTTGAAAGTCAATACATAGATGGTAAAAGGAATACTCTAGCAAATTTTCTGACCAGATAATATCATGTTTAAATAATCTTATTTAAGTGTTTGTGTACAGAATTATTATTACAGGAAGGTTGGAGTTTAAGGTCAAGTTGCAGAGTACAAGGTTGTAATCGTACTAATAGTTATTTAAGTTTTTTGGAAGCTTATAGGTATCACATTGATCATATGTTCCAATGGAATCAACTTTGTGAATTCAACAAAAATCTCAATGTTTAGACCAGTGTAACCAGAGCTTCTTATAGTCTTAGGAATCTAGATGGCTCATTTCATAAAACAACCCTCAAAACCATGGTTAATTTTAGAAACCTTGATTTCCAATGTGTGCACCCTAAAAATATCCATGATTGGCCAATGTACCATCAAAATCCATTCCATACCTATCATATTAACTTTGATTTCAACTGTAGGTTAGATCCATCATTCTAGTCATGGTGGAGTAAATCTGGTTGTACACTAAAATATTATCCTCAAGGTTTCCCATCCAATCTCATCTGAGAGATAAAATTAGAAGAAAATGGGAGTTTTAAATACTTCCATCATATCCAATCTTTGGCTTGGCACCTGTTGCATAAAGAAACGAATTAACCAACATATTTTCTAACTTCTAGTTTCAGTTGTCGCTTGGATTACCAAAACCCTTGGCCATATGCATGGTACCAAGACATCTACACAGCCACTGATGTCAACATCATAGAACATTGTAGAAGCCATGGACGTTATCCAATCACATTAGAACTCTATCATCTCAATCCCAAATATCAACAACATCAAGAACATGGTGGGGTTCATATCCATGAATTCCTTCTACATGATGATCCATCACCAGAAAGACATGAGACTAATGAAGGGTCGGCATAAGAATAAGCCACCTATATGATGTAAATGAAAAGTCAGTCTATTATTGTGTCTATCTTTTGATTTTTTCATGTCAGAGTTATCCAAACAGTCATCTTGGGTATCGAGTCTGTAAGCCCTAGCTGAGTTAGCTAGGTTTGTATCTATCTCCAAGAGTCCCTGGAGATCTATAAATTGCATCCCTTGCTCTTGTAGGCGGCAGCTAGTAGAGAAATCTTGAGTGACACTCTGAGATCCTTAGAAGAATTCCTATTGAAGCATCCCCTATAGTTTGTAAGCAATTTGAGATAATAAAGTATGTTTTTCCACTATATATTGTGTGCTTACACACATGCTCTGAGAAATGGTATCAGAGCCATGATTCTAAAATTCTAAACATGAGAGGAAAGGTAGAGACTATAGTATTTGTAAAGGTTACGCTCTGAATTCATGAGAGATGAGTGTTCAGAGGAAGGATTCAGAGACCTAGCCTCTACAATCTTCGAAAGCCCATAGTGTTGCTGTGAGATGTGCATATCGCTGGTAACATAAGAAGTGCAATAAGACTCAAGGAGGAGGATATAAAACATGTTGTATGAGGCAGTATTGTCATCATCAACCAGAATGGTTAATTTATCTAGTATCATAGGTACCAATTATTATGTTCAACGTTTATCTGAATTTTGTAGTGTTTCTAATGGTACAAAACCTTTACCTATTCCAAAACATTCTAAAATTTAATAGAAATCTAGTTTAAAATGGTTAGAATCTTCAAGGAGATGTATCTTTCGAAATGTGTTTTAGAAATCTCAGGATCTAGTCTTCACCCTATAGCTTTAACATTCTTCAGTCCTGTAGAATGTATGAAGTTGATTAAAAAAGGATATAATTACATCCACTTAGCAGGACTATCAATTCACATCCATCCTCACTTTAACTATAGGTTAAAGAACCGATACTGGATTGCGTTAATTGATAGAAGATTTAAAAACTTTAAAGATGCAGTCATTACTTAGGCTAAGGGAACCTTAGACATGAATGTGTTAATTATAACCATCCCTAACTTTATCTTATCCTTACATGATCTACATATTAGTAAAAGTCTCATGCTTATAGTATATATTCTGGTAGATATGCATGATCAAAAAATCTATGCTACTATAGGTATGAGATTGTGTTTTAAATTATTTAATTCAACTAGTATTCAAACTCTATTACCCTTTGGAGACCAAAAAGATGCAAGTAGGTTTGGAATATGGGATGGAAATAGATATAGAAGGTCTACCTATCCATAAGCAATACCTAGATCTAACAACTGAGTATTCAAAGTATTTCGACTACCTAAGACCCACTCCTATGAGAAAAAAAAGGAGAACATAGGTTAGGTTACAAAAACCTAAATTTATAGATCAAGACCCCTTAAACAAGAATAAAGAAAAATTACATTTATTTCCTCTAATGTCAAACACATATTTTCCTTCCACTTCACCTGAAATAGATCATCTCTCTATTAAATAGATGAATCGTGAAGTAGGAAAATTAGTAAAACAAATATAAAAGGTTAGAGCTCAAGAAAAAGAGCAATAACAGAAAGAGGAAAGAGAGAAAAGAAAACTAAAACTCAAACAAATTGAAACCTCTGATTTTGAAGGCTCAACTTCTAGAATAGATTCATCATGTAGACATTTAGAACTACAACAAATAGATTCACATTATAGATGCAAAGAATGTAATGCTTTAGTGCATCACACACAAGAAATCAGTACTAATGTGAAAAAGGAGGAAGAAAGTTCTAACCCTACACAAGAAAATCTTTAAAAAAAAAATATGAAGAATTGAAAAAGAAAGAAGAAGAACATCCTAAGAAATTTCTCAAAACTGAAAAAGAAAAATTAGGATCCGAAACAACTGCTACTACTGTTGGCACCTATACTTCTGTATAGACAACAATAGGTACAGAAACAATAGATCACATGAAAACCAAAGCCACACCATCTGCGCCTGCAAACATCATTAGTTTACAAAACTAGGATAATACAGGTATTGGAGAATTATTAGAATATCAAGCTTTAGAATTTAGAATGTTAGAAGATGTTAGACAAGATATGAGATACCTTGCAAAGGTTTGGATGCCCAAAAATCCAAAACCTTCTACACCACCATTATCACCTATGGAATGACCCATAGCTTCAAAATCCTTTAGAATTCCTTCTTCAACTTCTCCACCAAAATTTGGCCATAGACACAAAGCTAGATACAAAAGAAAAATGAGAAGATTAGAAGAAGAAAAATTTGCAAATATAGCTAAAGAAGCAAAAGAAAAACATTTAGAAAGAAAAATGAAAGGATTACAAATTAATATGAATTAAGGGAGATATGAAGAATCCTCTAGTTCTAGTACAATAAGTACCCTTAAAGTTGCATCTTATGACACAAAAGAAGAAATGTTAATTAAGGCATTGCAGCCCAAACATAGGCAATAGATCCTTCTGATTTACATCAATTACAAATGAGAAAAGTAGGATCTAAATAACCAATGTTTATGATGGATAATAAATCATTAAAAGAAAGATAGGATGTTTTAGATTCCATACAAGCATTTTTAGACATAAAAATTTATTTGGAACAAAAAAAAATCCTATATAGCTATCGTAAATACAACCTATAATTTTAGGGGAATATTAAGATGATGGTGGAACCCTATACACCTAATATAAAATCTAAATTAACAAATGCATCCCCTATAGCATTTCTTAATGCTATCATTAAGGAATTTTTATGTATAAAAACTAATGTAGAAATAGTTTATAGGGATAGTGTTGGTGACCATTTGGGACGCGACCACCAACGAGTGTCCTCGAATAGGATTTAGGTGCATGCTGGTCTCTGGCAACACCAAGGCCCAGATACCTCCAATAAACTTAGTAGTTAATGTGAGTATGTGTGTGTGCTGTTGCGGCATGTGGTTGTGAGAAATGTAACGATTGTGTTGTATGTAAACTACAAATGAGTTACTTTAAAGAAATTCAGCCAACTTTGCCAAGTACTGTGAGTTGTTGAAAATTTCCTATTTTGTTCAACTGCCAAGTCTACGCAGTCCTTATAATACCTACTTGTAACAAATAAAATTTTGCAAAAACATTTGAGCACAACTCCGCAATTTACTCCTAATTTTCCCCAGAGAAAGAGATAGTTCCGCAATTTACTCCTAATTTACTCTAGCAAGTCATCTTGCAAGCAATCATTCACAATTTCTTTACAAAGCTCTTATCAAGACCTCAAGTATGTCTCTGAGTGAGAGCCCAAGTGTGATCCCAATGTCTTCTCAAAAGTGTGATGTATGAGACCTCCCAAAATTCCTACTCTTCAAAAAATTGAGATTCAAAATTGAGACTTTTTTTCATTTAGATTCTCCCCTCATTTTCCTCCTTTGAAGCCTTTTTATAGGGTTCCAAGGTAGGTAGGGAAGTTACATATTTAAAAATATCTCACCTAACTTCTCTCCCAAGTAACTTGACCAACCAATTAGAAGATTACTTGTCCAACAAGTTAGGAAATTACTTGCCCAACAAGTTAGGAAGCATTAACTTAGGAGGTTAGGAAGTTAGGAGATAAATATTTCTTTTGAAAAATAATTCCAATATTTCATATAATTGTTCACAATTATAGCTTTAATAGCCTTTCATTTTTACTTAAAATTTGAAGAATGGTTATTGAAGCTCCAAGTGAATTTATAAACAAGGTGATAATATAATATCTACCTTCGCATAAATATTGCTGGTACCTTAATCCTAAATATTTTATGTGCACTTGCACCCAAATGAAAATGGCTGGAAAAATATAAATTCGAAACACCGAGCCCGAATGTGAAGGTGCTAGGTCTGGAAATGCCATCGAATACTTTCGAAAAAATATATCCCGCCTTGCCAGAAATCGTTGGCAACCACCACCGCGGAAGAAGGCTCTGCTGCTACATCCGGCATCGTTGTTCTGTACATTCAGTTGCTGGAGGAGAAATATTTGGAGATAGAAATGATGTATTGCACATATGGCCCTGGACATGGGGTTTTCGGTTGCTTGGAATTGTTTTATTTTGCCCCAATTTCGCTTAGGCCTTCCTGCGTTTTTGTGTTTCTGCAGATCATTTTTTAATTCCTGGCATAGATTTCAGGGTTAAGGGCAAATGTAACAGAGATCTGAGCATCAGAGAATTCGGCATTAGGTAAGGTAGGTTAGGNCCATTACAGGGCAAAGAGAACCTTGCATTCCCCTGCCTTGGTACCAACGTGGTCCCTGTAAACAAAACGGCATTCTCCTGGACTGTTTTCATTTCTTTACAACAATTTCATCTATTTCCTCCCAACGCATACAATGGCTGGAACTGTGTTTGTTTTTTTTGCAGTAAAAACATTATCCAAACCTTACAATAGTGACTTTGATATTTCTCATTGATACATCCATAAATGGGATCGGCTCTTTTAGCTTTTCAACTCTTTTCATCCTTCCCTTTGCAAAGGAGCATGATGAATTTTTCTTTCCTTGATATTAACTCTTGAAAATGAAAATATTATATCTTCATTTCCTAATTTTCTACATGAAACTTCTAGTATAAAATATCAATAAGGCTCAACCATCATATATATTTTTGCGTTGAATATCTTCTATGGCTTATTCATATTTTATCACCTTTGCTGTTCCATAAAATGGCTAAATGTGCCAACATTTCCGCCCCCCTTTAAAACTTAAATAAACTTGTGCAACTTCATTTCAAAACTCAAACATCCTAAAATTTTCATTGAATTTTTTACATTCAAAAAGAAATATTTTTTTAGAAAAATTCCTATTTAACATAAGGTGTGATGGGACAAAAACCTCATTCCGTAAATAACAAATCCTTCATGAACTATTCTTAGGGTGGAAACTAAATTGTGAGGGTTACGCTAGTGGGAATCCTCATCTTTGTAACTGTTTCATAGAAAATCTCTGATGTGATGAAGATGGTCCTATTTCTTTTTGGCTTGGTAGAGCTCTCACCTTGATCTACTGGAGCTTTCTCTTTGGCACTTTTCTCATTTTTCTTTTTGGATGAGCCCTTTTTTTCTTCTCCATTAAGTCCTTCATTTTCCTCTTGGGAGACAAAAGCTTCTTCCCATCCCCATGATGACTCTTCATAGTTTGGTGGCTCTTCTCGTTTTTCTTCTTCTTTGGAATAATCTCGATATCGCCCCCAAACATTGGACTCTATATCCAAACCTCTAGTGAGAAAAGAAAATTCATCGGACAACCAAGCCATAAAAGGACACTCCTTTGGAGCTCCACAAGATCTAGCCTTTAGATAAGCCTTCAATACATGCTCACGGAAACATCCCATCACATATGAAATAAAAGGATTTTTCATTGCTCTCTCAAACTCCATTAGCTCTCCCTAGCCTTCACTACCAAACTTGAAAGATGATGAAATCTTAAGCAATCTAACCCTCCTTTTATAGGTACTAAAATTTTTAACTTCCATCCAAGTGTCTTCAACCAAGCTTCCTTCTTTCTAGGCATTCAAACCATTTGTCACAATCCTCACTAAGTGGTGGGTGAGTTACCTTCCCCACTTGTCAAACTTGTAGAATTCCACTTGTTTCACTTGTACGCTTCCACTTGCCCCATTTGAAGGAAAGTTATTTTCTAATTTGAATAAAGCATAATCAAACATACTAATTAATACAATATTCCTAGTAATATTTACATAATACTATATACATATATTATTTTTGTATAATGACATCTTCAAGTTGTATGCAATTTTCCCAAATAATGTTTTATATGCAAAACATTATATGGAAATTGCAATTCCATGTCGTCCAAGGTTGACAATTTGTATATATCCTCTGACATTTGCTTTATAATTTGAAAGGGACCGATCCATGTCGGAGTAAACTTATTTTGTTTCTTCATATTCCATAATAAGACAAGGTCTCCTATCTTGAAAGTTCTTTTCAAAGCCTTTCTATCAAACCATCTTTTAACTTGAGAGGTATTCTGTAACAAATTATCCCTTGCTTTATCTACTTCAGCTTCTCTTTTAATAAGCAAAGTCATGAAACTTCTATCTTTATCGGTCCTTTCACTATATCTTTGTACAAATTCAGAAGCTGAGCTTATAATCTTGTTTGTAATTCTTGCTGGCAAACCATAGACTAAATTATATGGTGATGTCCCAATA
>MNCI01017436.1:154517-170359 GCA_015680685.1 Gnetum montanum
AAAGTTCCCCATTTGGTGATAAATGATGTTTTGTATCTATCATTCTTATCTACGACAATTTGATTATAACGTGAGAAACCATCTAAGAAAGAATATGCTTGACAACTTGAGACTTTAATTAGCATCTCATCAATTCTTAGAAGTCGATACTTATCCTTTCTTGAGGCATCATTCAGATTTCTAAAGTCTACACAAAGTCTTATATCACCATTTTTCGTTCTCACCGGAACAAGGTTAGAAATCCATGTTGAATATCGTACTGGATATATGATTTGTGCTTGCAACAACTTCTTGATTTCGGCTTCCATAGCTGGTTCAAATGATGGATTAAATTTCTTTTATTTTTGCTTGACTATTTTGCAACCTTCAATTAAAGGAATCTTGTGTGTCATCACATCTTGCCTAAAAGTTTTAAGATCATCATAGGACCAAGCAAAATTTTCCAAATTATCTCTTAGGCATGATAACAGGTCTTGCTTGAAATTCGAATCTTGTTCCTTTGCAACATTCAACATCTTTGGAATCTTGTCTAACACAAAATTCACTACCTCAAAAGCTTGACTATCTAAGTTTTGTAAATCTTTTCCGGTAAGTAAATTTTTCTTGAATTCATGTTCCAAATCAATCATCCTTTTTGGAATAAAATTAGCTTTGGAATTTGATGATGTTTCAAGTATCACTTACCCTCAAATCCTTGTTTATTCTTTATAAATATTAGTACTTGATCATCGTCTTCAAATACTTGTAAATATCTTATGTTATCTGGTACTGATGGCTGATTTTCTTCTTCAATCATGACATCTTTGTAACACTCTAATAATTGCATATCCAATGTTGAAGCTACCTTTGCCAAATCATCTGCTATAAGATTCTTTGCTCTGTTTATATGATCTATTTGGCAATGTTGAAACTAATCTAACATCTTACAAGCAAGTTGCTTATAAGGTCTCAAGAATGACCTCTTTACGACACTGTTACCTTTTACTTGTTCACAGACTAATCTTGAGTCTCCCTTTATAATGATTTTTTTGATCTTTTTCTCTAGAGCTATTCTCATACTAATACATAAATCTTCATACTCAACCTTGTTGTTAGTACAAGGAAAAGATAGATGAATTGCTTTGAGGATTTTGGGTGAATCATTCTTGAATATAACTATTCCAACTCCTGCACCTTTTGAATTGCTTGAACCATCAAAGTATAACTCCCATTTATCTATTCTTTTTTAGGACTACAACTTTCTTGGAGTGTACAAATTTTGTTTTCAACACCTCCTTTTTTAGCCATTTTACTTTGTCCGTTTGAAGTAATATTATCTATCATCAAAGGTTCGCTATAGATGTAGATTTGATTTGGTTCTCCTTTCCAAGGTAACCACATGTGAGAATAATATGTTGATATGTAACCTGAGAAATTCTTACTCCAACTTCTACTCAATAAGAGACTATGTGAATCTGGTATTTCTGCCACTTGAATAGTTACTCTACTTCTGATGTGAGGTTCAGAAGCAATTTTCAATAGAACACTTGGTAATTGACCCACAATCTTCACTCTACTTTTATCCACTTGAACAATCTTTCTATTTGATTTTTCAGGAATCAAACCAAGTTTCTTACATATAGACAATGGCATTATAGTAGATATAGCTCCGAAATCAACCAAACAATTGTGTAAGAATTTATCCTTTAATTTCATTGTCAAAAGAAAAGGAGGAGCTTCCTTGTCATTCGAAGTCTTTAACTTTTCATCATTGTTAGACAGATAACTTAACTCTGATTCTCTAGATCTCCTTTTGCCTTTAATGAATTCTAAAGCCTTTCTTTGCTGATCTCCTAATTGAAGAAACTGATAGAGGCTAATATTGGCCTTGACATGTCTAAGGTCTTCTATCAAATCATATTCTCCATCACCAATGAAGCTTGATCTCTTTATCCATTTATTAAAAGACTAATTTGGAGTGCTTTGCTCCACTTGATTGTCTTTACCTTTATTCTTATCCTTTCTACTTGGCTCAAAATCTCTTCTCTTAGTAGATGGATCAGTAATAACGTTTGGGGGTCTATAAGTAGTTAGTCTTTCCTTTGATCGAAGACTATATACATTTTCCTCATTGTTATTACATTCTTCATCTGAATACATATCTTCTTCAGAACTTGATAGAGAAGAAGTATCACTAGATCCATTGCTTGAAGATTTACTTGCATAGTGAACACTAGATAATTCATTATCAGATTCAATATCAAGAAATTTGGACATAATAAGATCACTTTCATCTTCGTCTTCTACTAACTTATTGTCTTGATGTTTATGCTTTCTACTTTTCCTTTCTTCCTTGATATTTACTCTTGCCAAAGCTTTTTCAAGCTTCACTATTTTGTTAGACATATCTCTCATTAATTTTCCTTTTTCAGATCCTACTCTTTCATGTTCTTACTCTATCTTAACATGAGATGGACCTGGTAAAGCTTTAAATTGAGCTAAATCTTGCATAGGTATCATAACTCTTTCCTCTCTTTTTGGAATCGCGATATTTTCTTCAGGATTCAACTATTTTTCTAACTGTATAGCTTCACTAAAATAGTCATTTAGTGTAGTTAAGTTTGGAGTTCTCCTTAACCAAATTGAAATGTTGGGGTTGACAGCCTTAAGGTAAGTTTCCTTAAGCATTTCTTCTGATGGCCTATATTGCCTTTGAAAGAGTCCACAAATTCGTTGAAACTTAATGTTGAAATCTCTAATTGACTCTTTAACTCCTTGCTTAGCTTGTATCAGCCCACAGTATAGTTGTTGTTGATCTAATTGATTACCAAACTGGGCTAAGAAAAGATTCTTCATGTTATCCCAACTTGTAATACTATTACTTGGTAAGTTTGAATACCAAATCTGAGCCATATCCTTTAGATTTGATACAAACAACCTACAAGCTTGATCTTGATGTTGAATATTTGCATGAGCTAAAGCTAACTCAAACATGTGAATATATTCTTCAGCTAAATAAGCTTTTCCAGGAATGAAAGGCTCAGGCAAATATTAGTAAACTACCTTAGGAATAACATTGTAATTTTGAAATCCTAATGGTGTAACTCCTTGCCAAGGATTTTCCATCCTATTCCTTTGAAATGTTGAACTCTTAGACTTTCTAGATCTTTTCTTACGAATTGACAAACCAGAGATAATGGGTGATCTTCTTAATCTTCTAATTTTCACTCCGCTACTTGTTCCCAATTTAGAAACTTTCTTTTGTTCTTCTTCTGATGAAGAATCAGTCTTAGAATCTAGAATATCTTTTGTAACTTTTAAACTTTCCAAACTATCAATCTTCTTGTTTATGAACTGAAAATAGTATCTAATGTTATAAGCCTTTATAGTAACAAAGAATTGTTGATGTACTAAAAGTATAAGGCTTATGAACCTAAAGGCTTAATTTTCAGCCCTCCTTCTAGCGCCAAAAGAACTGTTGGCGACCGTTTGGGACGCGACCGCCAACGAGTGTCCTCGAACAGGATTTAGGTGCCTGCTGGTCTCTGGCAACACCAAGGCCCAGATACCTCCAAATAAACTCAGTAGTTAATGTGAGTATGTGTGTGTGCTGTTGCGGCGTGTGGTTGTGTAAAATGTAACAATTGCGTTGTGTGTGAACTACAAATGACTTACTTTAAAGAGATTCAGCCAACTTTGCCAAGTACTGTGAGTTCTTGAAAATTTCCTATTTTGTTCAACTGCCTAGTCTACGCGGTCCTTATAATACCTACTTGTAACAAATAAAATTTTGCAAAAACATTTGAGCACAACTCCGCAATCTACTCCTAATTTTCCCCAGAGAAAGAGATAGTTCCACAAGAAAACTAGAAATAGAGCAAGATTCGATGGAAATAAGCAGAAAAGAAAAGAAAGCAGATTTGTGTAGACCTCAAATATTTAAACAAGGTAAAATGACACGAGTAAACACTTCGCAATAAAGCTATCCCAAATTCAATATCTACGAATTGTTCAAACTTCCAAGGCTCAAACAAGCAATATCTTCAAGACAATCCTATTATGCTACCAAAAATTGCTGCGTAAACTACCACGTACGAGACTCCATTTTGACTAGATAATAGATGTCAACGATTGCATTCAAACAGAACCTTTAAAAGACTTGACAATTTCTGATTGAAATACCACGAGAATTCACTTTAAAGATAAAAAGAAGCTATTCTGGTCCCATCAAAATACCAAAGATTTTCTGAACCCTCTCGACTACTGAATTGTTCAACGGCGTGACTACAAACAGAGGCTCTCTTACAACAATCCCAATAGCAGTTCCCACACGTTGCACAATAACGAAATTTACTACTAAAATGCTCTTAAGGCTTTTAAACACAAGCGCTTCTATGGCAAAATTTTAATAGAAATTTCTATCGGGCAACAAGAACAATAAGAGCAATCTAAAAATCCCAAAATTACTTGCCAAGGATGATACTATCTAAACCACTAGCTAAACAATTTAAACAAAACAAAAAATGAAATGCATAACTCACAGGACCATGACAAAGAGGCTGAAATCTTTACTCTAGCAAGCCATCTTGCAAGCAATCGTTCATAATTTCTTTACAAAGCTCTTCTCAAGACCTCAAGTATGTCTCCGAGTGAGAGCCCAAGTGTGATCCCAATGTCTTCTTAAAAGTGTGATGTATGAGACCTCCCAAAAGTCCTACTCTTCTTCAAAAAATTGAGATTCAAAATTGAGATTTTTTTCCATTTAGATTCTCCCCTCATTTTCCTCCTTTGAAGCCTTTTTATAGGGTTCCAAGGTAGGTAGGGAAGTTACATATTTAAAAATATCTCACCTAACTTCTCTCCCAAGTAACTTGACCAACCAATTAGAAGATTACTTGTCCAACAAGTTAGGAAATTACTTGCCCAACAAGTTAGGAAGCATTAACTTAGGAGGTTAGGAAGTTAGGAGATAAATATTTCTTTTGAAAAATAATTCCAATATTTCATATAATTTTTCACAATTATAGCTTTAATATCCTTTCATTTTTACTTAAAATTTGAAGAATGGTTATTGAAGCTCCTAGTGAATTAATAAACAAGGAAATAATATAATATCTACCTTGGCATAAATATTCCTGGTACCTTAATCCTAAATATTTTATGTGCACTTGCACCTGAATGAAAATGGCTGGAAAAATTTAAATTTGAAACACCAAGCCCAAATGTGAAGGTGCTAGGCCTGGAACTGCCATTGAATACTTTCGAAAAAATATATCCCACCTTGCCAGAAATCGTTGGCAACCACCACCGCGGAAGAAGGCTCTGCCGCTACATCTAGCGTCGTTGATCTATACATTCGGTTGCTGGAGGAGAAAGATCTGGAGATAGAAATGATGTATTGGACATATGGCCTTGGACATAGGGTTTTTGGTTGCTTGGAACTGTTTTATTTTGCCCCAATTTCTCTTAGGGCTTCCTGCATTTTTGTGTTTCTACAGATCATTTTTTAATTCCTGCAGTAGATTTCAGGGTTAAGGAAAAATGTAACAGAGATCTGAGCATTAGAGAATTCGGCATTAGGTAAGGTAGGTTAGGAACGGCCTTGTAACGGCCAGAAAAATCTTCAAGCGGTGCACGCGTTGCAAGACACATCGGCGTCATCGGAGGCGGGTGGATCAATTGCATAAGAAATTTGAAATTGAAACGGTTTTTGCCTTGGAAGTGGCAATGCCCAAGAGAGTTCTTCTTCCACCTTGAATCCGCATCCCTACAAAAATAATTTTTTGTTTGTTTTTGGCACTACGTGATTAGTAGAGACGTCACTGATTTAGGGCCAAAATGAATAGTTGATTCTGTGTGAAATGGAAGCCATTACAGGGCAAAAAGAACCTTGCATTCCCCTGCCTTGGTACCAACGCGATCCCTGTAAACAAAACGGCATTCTCCTAGACTATTTTCATTTATTTACAGCAATTTCGTCTATTTCCTCCCAACGCATACAGTGGCTAGAACTGTGTTTGTTTTTTTGCAGTAAAAACATTATCCAAACCTTACAATAGTGACTTTGATATTTCTCATTGATACATCCATAAACCGGATCGGCTCTTTTAGCTTTTCAACTCTTTTCATCCTTCCCTTTGCAAAGGAGCATGATGAATTTTTCTTTCCTTCATATTAACTCTTGAAAATGAAAATATTATATCTTCATTTCCTAATTTTCTACATGAAACTTCTAGTATAAAATATCAATAAGGCTCAACCATCATATATATTTTTGCTTTGAATATCTTCTATGGCTTATTCCTATTTTATCACCTTTGCTATTCCATGAAATGGCTAAATGTGCCAACAAATAGATTCTTTAAGGCTAGATTAGGTAGAATCCAAGATCTTCAAGTATATCTTGAAGAAATGGAACAATGGTACTATCATGAGAAGTTAACCCATGAGGTTGCTGCTAAAGAACACTTAATAGGTTCTTTACCTCAACCATTTTGTAATAAGTATTTAAATGAAATTTAAAAGAAAAACTTAATCTTAAGAGAGATGATAAATGGACAAGTAGTTCAAAATGCCCTATTAGATTTAGGAGATCGTATTGATATTATGTCTCTTGAAATGGCTAAGTCACTTGATATAGAACATAGCAAAGGAGTAAACATGAAAATATCATTGGCTGATGGATCAAATGTTAAACTAATAGAAATAGTAGATGACTTGATAATTAAGGTAGAAAAAGGAAAATGCCCAATTGACTTTGTTGTTTTGGAAGTAAAAGATCCTGATTATTTTCCTATTATATTAGGTAGACCTTGTTTACCTATAGTTGATGCAGTAATTAATTATAGATCACGACAACTTCAACTTTCCTTTGCTAATCATACTTTTACACGAAATATATATGATAAGGTAAAAGAAGTTTGCTTAAATGCAGACTTGAAGGGAGCAAGAATGCTCTACACTCTACCCACTTCAATAATGGCACAAGATAGAGAAACCTTAGTGTTGAATAATTTTGAGGAAGGACCTTTAGACTCCTCAACTAAGGAACAACAAGATCTCCTTGACCAAATCTTGAATTTAGGCTCAAGAAATATTAGAGAAATAATTTAACATTCAAATAAAGATTCCTTGGATCTTAAAGAACTACCTAGTACACTTAAGTATGTTTTCCTAAATTATAATAAATCATTAATAATAAATTCCCAACTTACTAATGAGCAAGAAAGAAAATTATTAGAAGTCTTGCATAGAAATTTTAAGGCATTTGCATGGAGTTATAAGGACCTTCACCAAGGAATCTCATCCAACATCTACCAACATCATATCTATCTAGAGAATAATGCAAAACCAATAAGAATTCCCCTAAGATTAATTAATCCAACCTTAAAACAAATTGTTAAGTATAAAATTTCAAAACTTTGGAAAGAAGGGATTAATTATCCAATAGCTAATAGTGAATGGGTAAGTCCCATTATAATAGTTTCAAGAAAGAGTGGAAAATGAAGAGTCTATGTAGATTATAAAGGGTTGAACAAAAATACAAAGAGAGACCATTTTCCATTACCTTATATAGATCAAATTCTGGAAAAATTAAAAGGACATGAATATTATTATTTTTTGGATGGAATTTGTGATTACAATCAAGTATCTATTACCCCTAAAGACCAATAGAAAAAAACCTTTACATGTCCTTATGGATTTTTTGCTTATATACAAATGCCTTTTAGCATTTTCAATGCACTGGCAACTTTCCAAAAATCCATGATCTCAATATTTTTTAATATGTTAGAAAATTATGTTGAAGTTTTTATGGATGAGTTTTCAATCTATGGGAATAGTTATGATGAAACCTTATCTTGAACATGTCTTAGATAGATGTATTGATAAAAATTGAAAATTAAGTTGGAAAAAGGGTCATTTGATGGTTATGAGTGGCATAGTGTTAGGAAATGCTATTTTTAAAGATGGGATAAGGATGGATGATGAGAAAGTAAGAGTTACATCTATACTTCCAACTCCAAATAATTTAAAGACTCTTTGATCTTTTCTAGAACATGTTGGGTATTACATGAAGTTTATCAAAGACTTTTCAAAAATTGCTAAACCATTATACATACTCTTAAAAAGAAGAAGTTTCATTTGTTTGGACTAATGATTTTCAAGAAACATTCTTAGAATTGAAACAATGAGTAATCATTAGTCCTATATTAAATACACCTAAATGGGATTTTTCATTTGATTTAATGTGTAATGCTAGTGACACAACAATAGGGGCAATTTTAGGACAATACATTGATAATAAACCACAAGTGATTTATTATGTGTCCAAAAGTCTAGACCAAGCCTAAGTAAATAATAGAACTAAAGAAAAAGAATTATTAGCTATTGTATATGCTCTAGATAAATTTAGACACTATTTAATAGGATATAAAACTAGATTATATAGTGATCATTTAGCCATTAAATTCTTAGCTACTAGGGAAATAGAAAATGCAAGAATAATGCGATGGTACTTATTACTCCAAGAATTTGACCTTGATATTTTAGATAAAAGACGTAGGAAAAATGTAATAGTAGATAATCTTTAAAATTTAGAAACTACCAATGAAAATCAAACATAAGGAGTCTTTCATAATGAATTTCTTGATGAACAACAGTTTTTTACAAGAAAGGATCCTTAGTTTGCTAATATAGCCAACTATCTAGCCACTATGAAAACCCTTACCAATTGGACTAAGAAAAAGAAGAAATCTTTCTTATGCACCATATCTAGGTACATTTGGAATAGTTCATATCTCTATTGAATATGTAAAGATAATATAGCAAGAAGATGTATGGTTACAAATGAACAACAAGAAATTCTATAAATGTGCCATGATGATATAGAGGGTGGCACTTTGATAGCAAATGTACTACTATCAAAATCCTTCAAAGTGGATGTTATTGGCCCTCATTTTTTAAAGATGCACATAAGTATATGCAAGAATATGATAAATGTCAACAAATGGGAGCTGTAACGAAAAGACATGAAATGCCCTTAAAATCAATTTCAATAATAGAACCATTTGATGTGTGGGGTATAGATTTTTTAGAACCATTTCCACCATCTAATGGATGTTCATACATTTTGGTTTGTATTGAATGTGTAGATAATTTATCAAACAAAGATAATTAGTGCCCAACATCTACAACTTATGAATGAGCTGCTAGTTCTCTTCGTTTATTCGATGAATCTCGTTGGACAAAGCCTTTTTCTCAAAGACAGCTTCCATGAAAATTTAGAAACCAATTTTAATTCAACTCAACCTGAGAGACAACATGCCTACAATAGAAAGCAAAATCACGCAATGAATGATGTCAATGAGATAGAAAGAAAGAAATGCTAGGGAATGAAAGGCCTTGAAACTTGGCAAGATTGGAGGAAATTCGTGGATGTAGAAATCTCTTGTGTGCATTGGTAGGCATGATATCTATGAATAGCCTCTTTAAATCTCAGCAAATGAGTTTTTAAACTACCAAAACGATGATCTGTCTACTACTAAGTGGTTCATCATGAACCCTAATGTCACTCCATCTTTTAGTTGTGTTACCTAAAATACTAGAAGAATAATGTAGTGGCCTTAAATATTCAAGAAACCATTAAGAGAAATAGCTAGTAAATGGCCAAAGGAACATCATCTCTAAGAATATCAGCAACTAAAATGTTCGAAGCTTTTGCTTGGACGAAATCCATGCCTTGGTTGTTGCAGTCGATGAAGACAGTGTTTTCATCAATGATGAGGAAAATGGGGCCTCTCTAGATACAATGGATATGGAGAAGGCTAAGATATGAGTGACACAACTTGAGTAGCCTCTATTACTATGATTTGTAGGTGTGTTTCATCTCTACAGGCTTCACAATCCATGTTTGATCAAAGCTGACACAATCAAGCTGAAGCTCAACCTTCTTCATCTTATGCACACTAGCTTCTTCTTCTTCTTCAATGTTGGCATTTGTAATGAAGTCCATGTTACACACTAGCAGCTCATCATTATGCTATAGCATGTAGCACTATGTTTACATTTCTTATCTTAACTATAAAAATTTTCATCTAGATGCTGCTAGGAGGATGCTAATCATCTATATATGGGAGAATTGGATGATAAATGAAATGAAATAAAGATAGACTGATCAAATATTAATGGGTTATCAAAAAACCAATCATACAAAGGGATTTTTGGTGTTGACTATGTGGAAGGTTTTGCAATGAATGTTTAAAGCATGTGACAAGTGCGCATGTAAAATAAAAATTAATATTAAATGGTGATTAGTTAATGGTTGATGGTTTTCTTACTTGATCAATAATTAAAATATCAATGTGTACCACATTATCAAAGTTTTACTTTCTTAAATGGAAACCTCTATTTTAAATAGTTAAACTTATCAATGCATCCAAGCAGGAGTAGGATAGGTGTGAACCATTGCTAAATAACAAAATAGGTGTGAAACTACAATCTTGTAATGGAGAAGAGAGTCTTTACCACTGCATTATACCTCTAGGTTGTTAGAGAGTAATTTATACAATGCGATCCCCCTTGATCCTTGCCCCTTGATCCTTGCCAGATGTGTTTGACGGTCCCCCATAATACGCTGGTTATTGAAAAAAGCTACATCCCTTCACCTCTAGGTTGTTAGAGAGTAATTTATGCATTATCTTAACTTGAAACAATCTAATTGAGTTAAGTTTCTACTCCATAAAAGTTGTAAGTTGATTGGGAGTTTATAAATTCAATTTGTAAGTTAGTTGAGTCAATTTATAAAAAGATGTTGGTTTAAGGAGTATAATTTGTAAGACTTATAATTTGTAGTGATATATAGAGTAACAAGTGCTATTTTTGCCCTAATTATAATATATATATAATATCTATATAGTTTACATATAAACCTAATTATACTACCAATATAAAAACTACTCGTAATCATACTATAATTATATCAACTATAACCTGTAATATAATAAATTAAAATAATCATTAATAAACACTAAGAAAACAATAAACAATATGAAATACATAATAAAATTATTTGAAATGCATGAATTTGATGAGAATTCTTATTTCAAAAATAAATGGATTTGGGGTTTAACACAACCCTCGACTAGCCTTTGGTCAATGCTTGGCCATAAAGGAGAAAATAATATAAAAAAATAAAAAAAATTAATAGATATGTAACAAAATAAAATTATGCTACTACTATTCCAAGATATTCTTTTAGGCTATCCAAATTTTAATACGTTTAAAAACATATAGATATTTAACAAGAAAAAAATCATTAATGTTTAATATCATAAAATAACAAAACAAAAATTAAACTTGTCCATTATCCAAATTTCCAAATATTTATTTGCTATGTATATATGATTATTCCTCTATTGATAATAAATTCTTATTGTTGGATATGAGTCCACATATAACTCAGTTAGGAAGGCCCTACCTAGGATTAATTAGGCTTAACATCACCTCACACGGTCTACTTTGTTAGGTGTAAGAATATCTTATAAACTCAAGTCTAAACTTTTCCTATGATTTAAGGATCCAAGATGCATTACTTACATCTAACTCATTCCCTAACTTATTATTGGCTCAGCTTCCAAGTTGGTTATATCCTACTATGATATCCTTTGGAAAACACAAAGAAAACCCATGCATAAAAGTATCACTAGTTAGAAGGGATGACCATGCAAAAGAAAAATAGGAAGGTAACTTAACAAAAATGAAAAACAGTAATATCAAAAGTTAAAAATGAGGTAAAAACAAAGGCAAAAAAAAAAACAATAGTCTAGGAAGTACAAAGAAACAACAACAAAGTAACTAAATAACAAAGTAAGAGGAATGATTAGAAGTGAAGATGCCCATTAAGATACCAACTATGAAGGAATCACTGCTTCACTATTAGTGTTATACTCTAGTTCTAAGTAGTGGCATCATTATTTGATCGGTAATCATTGCCTAACCCTTTAACACTTTGCTCACAGAAGAGGATTCTTGTGGAATGCTAAAAATTGTGATCTTGGTTCATGATTGAAGGTTCTTATGGGATCATCTTTTTCTTTTGTTTTTCTTTTCTTACTTCCATTTTTTTTATTTTTCTCTTTTTTTTTTCTTTTAGTTTTTTTCTTTTCTCTTTATTTTTTTGTTTTTTTTCGCAAGAAATTTAATATCTCACCACTTTCAATCATGAGGTTCTTATGGGAGCCAAATTCATTTTATAAGGGTTACTCACATGGCATTGATCTTACTTGATATTGGTAGATGTCTTTATCACCAAAGAAACTAGGTTCAATATAACACACCCTTTCCACCTTAGTGACTCATCCAAGTAGGTATTTAATAGAAACCAAACACTAATAATCATTAGCCTAAACTGAGCTATTTAGCCACATTGACTTATGAACATTGTACTTAAAGAATATTTTTTGTGGAATAATAAAGTTTATTATGTATAATACACTTAATAATCTAAGGCTCACCATTAGTTGGACTTTGGATTTAAACCTGCCTATCTCAAGGTAGGAGGAGTTGTCCTTCTCTTATGCATTCTATGCATTCTAAACATGATGTGAATAAACTCTTTAAAGTCCCAACTAGTAATAGAAAATACTATTATCTTCTATATTTTTCAAGGTAAAAGTTGTAGACTAAAAATAATTTCTTTATTAGTTTATGACATAAGAGTCTTGTTGAGGGGTACGTTTGAAAGCTAAAACTTCTAATGGATTGTTGTCATGTAATTCATCAATAGTGGGATAACTTGGGTCACTTAGCTCTACTATTTCATTTTCTCTAGGTTCCTCAATGTTATGTTAATAATATAACTTAAACATTTGTTCATTAACTAGGAATGTAGATGAGGAATCATCAAGAGGTAATATGCAAATGCTTCCATTATCATGTAGTTGGACAACTAAATAAGGGCCTTCCCACCTAATTGTTAACTTCCCTAGAAATTTATGTAATCTCTTATTATAGAGAAGAACTTTATCACTTATGAAAAAGCATTTTTTAAAGATGTTCTTATCATGTAATGTCTTCATTTCTTTCTTTAAAATTTTTTTCTATCAAAAGCACAGAGCCTCATTCTGTCAAGTTTGTGAAGTTGATTGATTCAAAAGGCTTAGTTCATGTCTTCATCAAAATTAAGTTTTTGGGCTAATTGTAAAGATTGATATTTAAGTTCAACAGGTAATAAACCTAACTTACCATAAACCAATTGATAAGGTAAATATCCTAAACTTGGTTTCTGGGTAATCCGATAAGCCCAAAGTACATCCTACAATTTTTAAAACCAATCCTTCCATTTAGTACATAGAGTCTTTGTTAATATATTCAAGATAATTCTATTAGCATTCTCAACTTGCCCATTTGTTGGAGGATTATAGGTAGTAGCTATCTTATGTTGGATACCACAGGACTTAAGGAAATTTTTCATTATTTTATTTACAAAATGGGTTTCTTGATCACTAATGATCACTAATTGAGTTTCAAAATGTGTTAACATATTTTCTCTAAGAAATGCTACAACTACCTTAACATCATTTGTTGGGGTGGATTTTGCTTCTACCCATTTGGTGACATCGTCTATATAAACCAAAATGTATTAACATCCACTAGATGGTGGAAATGATTCTAAAAAGTATATACCCCACACATCAAATGGTTCTGTTATTAAAATTTCTTTTAAGGGAATTTCATGTCTTTTCGTTATGGCTCCCATTTGTTGACATTTATCACATTCTTGCACATACTTATGTGCATCTTTAAAAATTGAGGGCCAATAAAATCCACTTTGAAGGATTTTGATAGTAATAAGTTTGCTATCAAAGTGGGCACCCCCTAAATCATCATGGCACATTTGTAGAATTTATTGTTGTTCATTCTCAACCACACATCTTCTTGCTATGTTTTCTTTACATATTCGATAGAAATACGAACTACTCCAAATGTACCTAGATATGGTGCATAAGAAAGATTTCTTTTCTTTCTTAGTCTAATTGGTAGGGGTTTTTATAGTGGCTAGATTATTGGCTATATCAAAAAACCAAGGATCCTTTCTTATAGAAAAAAGTTGTTCATCAAAAAATTCATCATGAAAGATTCCTTGTGTTCGATTCTTATTGGTAGTTTCTAGCTTTGAAAGATTATCTACTACTAAATTTTTCCTACCTCTTTTATCTAAAATATCAATGTCAAATTCTTGGAGTAATAAGCACCATCGGATTATTCTTGCATTTTCTATTTTCTTAGTAGCTAAGAATTTAATCGCTAAAGGATCAATGTATACTCTAGTTTTATATCCTATCAGTGTCTAAATTTATCTAGAGCATATACAATAGCTAATAATTATTTTTCTATAGTTCTATAATTTACTTGGGCTTGGTCTAGACTTTCGGAAACATAATAAATCACTCATGGTCTATTATCAATGTATTATCCTAAAACTTCCCCTATTGTTCTGTCACTAGCATCACACATTAAATGAAATGGAAAATCATAATTAGGTGCATTTAATGTAAGAGTAGTGGTTACTCATTTTTTCAATTCTTAGAATGTTTCTTGATAATCATTAGTCCAAACAAATGAAACATTTTTTTTATAAGAGTATGTATAATGGTTTAGCAATTTTTGAAAAGTCTTTGATAAACCTCCTATAATACCCAACATGTCCTAAAAAAATATTTAAGACTCTTTAAATTATTTGGAGTTGGAAGTGTAGATATGAATCTTACTTTCTCATCATCCATCCTTATCCCATCTTTAGAAATAACATGTCATAACACTATGCCACTCGTAACCATTTAGTGACTCTTTTCCCAACATAATTTTAAATTTTTATCAATACATCTATCTAAGACATGTTTGAGATGTTGCAAGGTTTCTTCATAAGTATTCCCATAGACTAAAAAATCATCCATAAAAACTTCAACATAATCTTCTAACATATTAAAAAATATTGATATCATGGCTCTTTGGAATGTGTATGGCAAAGGCCAAAAGGCATTCATCTATAAGAAAAAGTTCCATAAAGAGATGTAAAGATTATTTTATGTTGGTCTTCAGGGGCAATAGCTACTTGATTATAACCACTAAATCCATCCAAAAAATAATAATATTCATATCCTTCTAATTTTTCCAAAATTTTATCTATATAAGGTAATGGAAAATGGTCTTTCTTTGTATTTTGGTTAAACCTTCTATAATCTACACAAACTCTTCATTCCCCATCCTTTTTTGGAACTATTGGAATCGATCTTACCCATTCACTATCAACTATTAGATAAGTAATCCCTTCTTTCCGAAGTTTTGAAATTTCATCCTTAACAGTTTTTTTTTAAAGTTGGATTAATTTTTCTTGGGGGAATTCTTACTGGTTTTACATTATCCTCTAGATAGATATAATGTTAACATATGTTTGGTGAGATTCCTTGGTGAACATCCTCATAACTTTATGGAAATGCCTCAGACTTCCTATGCAATACTTCTAATAATTTTCTTTCAAGATAATTAGTAAGTTGGGAATTTATTATTAATGGTTTATTATGATCTAGGAAAACATACTTAAGTGTACTATGTAGTTATTTAAGATATGAGGAATCTTTATTTGAAAGTTGAATTATTTCTCCAAATTTCCTTGAGCCCAAATTCAAATTTTGGTTAAGGAGATCTTGCTGTTCCTTAGTTGAGGAGTCTAAAGGTCCTTCCTCAAAATTATTCAACACTAAGGCTTCCCTATCTTGTGCCATTATGAAAGTGGGCAGAGTGTAGAGAATTCTTGCTTTCTTTAAGTCTACATTTAAGTGATTTTCTTTTACCTTATCATATAT
>MNCI01017439.1:3999-18902 GCA_015680685.1 Gnetum montanum
ATAAAAATAAAATACTTTCAATGAAGTACCTTTACAACATAAATATTAAACATTTTATTAATAAAAATCCATTTAAAAATGGTTTATAAATATTAAAACATTTCATTATAAATGTTCTAAAAAGGATCAAAATGAATATTGGAAATATTTAAAATATCAAGATAGTATTATTTTCAATTATAATATCTTGCAAGCTTTCAATACTTCTCAAATAGCCTCCATAACCTTTGCTCATTGAAAATAAATAGAATTAGTATATTTTTTAAATTATATAAAACTCAAATATGATAATATAAATAATTTAGCTATAACTTTATTTAATATCTTTCATGTTTTATATTCTTGCATATTTGATAATATTTTTTCCTAATTTTAATGACACTTGAATTAGAGCATCAAGAGTTTCCAATGAAAAATGCAATCTTTAGATATCCTTAATGATATTTCAGTGAGAAAAGCCTCTATCACATAAAAATTGTACTGGTAGGAATAATAAGAACCATTTGCTATAGTTTCAAAAGATTAGGAAATTTTTCATACAAACTTGTAGTAGAAAATATTTCCCATGCTTCTTTATGACAAGAGCATTGGAAGAACAAAATATAGTATCAACAAACCCATGTAATTTAACTTTACATCCATTTCTTGATATTTATTATCAACTATTTGTTGTTGAAGTTCTGTACAAATTCTTTCAAACCAATTAGATGAAACTTTGTCTATAACTTCTATATCTATTGGATAATGATAAGGGATAAATAATTCAATTACATTGAAGAATGAAAGATATGGAAATATTTTATTTAAGAAGTTAATTAATTTATTGGAATATGCAATTGTTATTTGCTGATACTTCTTGTAAGCTTCTTTCTATAACCTTATTATTAATTACCTTCTTAGACTCTTTAAATAATAATTCATGCTTGTGAATGTTTCTCTTTTATCCTATATCTTGAAACATCTAGATCTAGAAGAATTCAAAAATCTTTGAAGATATAATGTATCTTTAGCAACATATTTTTTCTTGAAACATTTCGATTCAAAGAGGTTATAGTTACATCTATGGTCACTCCAAGTATAGTAGGATCAACAAATGCCATATTTAGTTTGTTCAAATTCTGAAGTATATTACCCATCATAGAAAGAACAACATTGAAAAATTTCTTTCTTTGTTATACCATAACTTCATCCTTTACTTTTTCAAAATTTATTAAATTACTATCATCAAGATAACTAATCTTTAAAGCACCTATCCTCTTGATAGCCAATGCACATTATGTACTTCAAGAGCTTCAAGAGTTTCTATTTGCATCAATTTTTTCAATTTTAAAAATTCAGAATGTCATGTTTAGACATGTAAACTCAAGCATACACCTTATTTGCTAATTGATCAAGAAACATAATTTGATTGAATTTTTTTAAAGAATCTATAATCGTTAAGGCTTCTCTATGTGCAATGCAATGCACACCAATTAAATAAGGACATCATTTCTAAGAAGGAAAAAAATCCATTTTTAATTCTAGTCTTGTAAATGCACCATATATTCCAACAAAATATTTTACTAGAAACTCCTTATATTCTATTAATATTTTTATTGTATCATAAATAGTTTTTCCTCTACAATTCTTTCCATTGACCAACTTTATAAATTCTAATTTTCAAGATCCAAGTCATTTGGAATCTATAAAGTTACTATAAGATGCTTTTCTAAAATTCTATTAGTACTTTCATCTAACAACAAGAAGAAAATAGGACTTTCTAATATCCTTTTTTTAGATCCTCAAGATAATGATAAATAGACATTAAAAAATCATGGCCAACTTTTGGATTTGTATAAGAAGAGTAGTCTTTTCTAGTTAGCATATTTGGCATATGAAATGATATTATAAATGTACAAAGAGATTCATAGCAAATTTTCCTATGCTATCCAATAAAGAACTACATTGTTATGATAATTTTGTTTTTATTATATGTGTTGTGAAATGGACCTAGCTTTTTTCTCATCTTCCAAAATCCATGTTGTGCAAGTTTATCTCTTGATGATTGTGCATGAAGTTTGATAGCATCTAATTTATGTGTTGTGCATCTAACACCCAATCACCAAACACCTTAAATTTTTTATTTTTCAAAATATATACATTTCATAACTCTCTTCATTGAATCCCAATCTATCAAAGTAAATTTTTTTGCTTACTTTAATCTAAAATCTCTCTCAACTTTTCTTGCTTTATTTTGTAATATATTTTCAGCTACTTCAATCTCAAGCGCATTTTTAAAATTAAAATTTGTAGTTCTTAATTTATTTGTACTTTTTTAAAAGTTGAAAATTGAAGATTACCTTTTTTTCAACATTGGCATCTTTATCTATATTTTATTTACATTCAAAAAATTAAAACACAACTTTTTTTAATTGAAAAAAATTAATGTGCTATTTGCAAATGTGATCAACAAATAGTCCCTACACCCAACCATACAAATCATAAGCCTTGCACTAGCAATTTGGTTGAATTTTTTAAACTTAGCTCCTAAATGCACTAATGAGCAAAGATAATGACTTAGAGACACGATCGTTGTCTTCTTGGCTTTACTTGTGGGAGTTCACTTTGTATGGTTAAGTATAAGCTAAGGCACATGATTTTTATGTATATATTTTTTATTTTATCTAATTAAGTCTAAGTGTAAAACAAAGGTAATTAATTATGAATTAACTAATTAACTATCTAATGTCTTAATCTAACTACCCTAACATAAGCATTTAGGCCCACCTTCCATGCATGTCCTAAACTTGTTAGGAATGCTATTGGGTTACCAAGTGTTAGGCTACCATGCATACCAAGTGATAACACAACTTGGATTGCCAAGCATTAATGGTATGTTTGAGGTGGTTGTACTTATGTATGATTATTAATGATATTAATTAACTAAGTGCATAATGGAAATAAGAAACTATTCCTAAGTGTTGTAAGTCATTCCAAGAATCTTGTCTTTATTGTCAATACATCAAAGTGTTCAGGTACAATGATGTTTGAATAAGAATTTGTACAATCCTTGAAGTCCTGCTATGGGCACTTAGAAAATATTCTAACTCTGATGAAAGAAAACTACAAGAGCTTGCCTACTCTATCAACTTAATATGTAATAAATGTAGTGGGTATGTGGATTTATATAAGCAAGACTAGAAACTATGTTGATGCATCTAACCATGCGTTGACGAGGATGTGTCAATGGGACTATGTCGATAGGGCTATGTTGATGCATGTCCATCAATACAGCCTATCGAATGATTCATCATACCTTCATGATTGAATGAAAACTTATTCTNTAATACAGCCTATCGAATGATTCATCATACCTTCATGATTGAATGAAAACTTATTCTTGAGTGAACAAAAATGAGATCAAGCTTCTTACAAAAGGTATGGAATTATTAATTGACAGGCTCTACTTGATTGACTCTGAGTGCTGCATTATATGGATTTACAAAAATTGATAAAAATGAATGTCCTAGAAAACAAATTGGACACCCTTACAAAAAATGACTAACAATGGTCCTCTAAGTGCTAAAGATGAAGAGAATATAAAACAATTCCAAGAGGTGGTGGAGGCTCTTAGGGTGCTAGAGGGCATCTTCATCTTCACTTTGGCTAGTTGAATATCTTTCTCATTTACCTCCTTGAGGAGCCTTACCTAGTCCCTGTAGTGATTTTTCACACATTCAAATTTTAGGGCCTCATTTTTCTAGGTAGCTACCTCAATGGTCATTTTTTGGTGAAGTGCTTGAACCTCCTCCATTGATAGATTTTGGTTCTCCACTTTCAACCTTCTCAAATCCATGTTTACATTAGTAATCTATGACTACTACTATCTCACAAATTTGACTATTTGATCTTTTTGTTCCTTAACATTGTGTAGGTGATGGATGTCTTTGGTTAAGATCAGGTTTTCTTTGCAAACTTACGCTAAGTCCTTATCGGTGTGGGTAGCAATTACTTCCAATAAGAACACATTGAAGACTATCATCTCCTTAGAATTCTCATCATTTTTTAGTCAGTTATGAAGCTATAAGAAAGTTTCATCTTGCATGATGATTTGGCTGAGAATAGTAGGATCGGCTAAGTGGTCTTTTCTCGACAACCAACCTTCAGTTCTCGTTAGTGACTACCTTGAGTTGGGCACTTGATATGATGAGCTTCCCATTTATTTCCATTTTCTCTAACTAGGTTTCTATAATTTCATCTGGGAGATTAAAGATCTTTGAAGGTGGTTACTTGGTCCCCACCAGTTGGTCCAATACTTCTTCATGTTAGGCTACACTTACCCTCTTGCTTGCTGCTCCTATAAAAGCATGCACATCTTTGATGGAAATAACATCTAGAATGGCTACTACAAGAGCATTTAGTGCTTCTACCACCCAATCGGTCATCACCTCCACCAATGTTTCCTATCCTTGGTGCTACATCACCAGGATGGTAGCCCCTCATCCTCCACTAAGAGCATTGAGAAGGTTGCAATGTTTCTAGAAATTTTGAGAAACTTCTGTTGTCTAGGTATGGACATTGTAACCTCTTGGACACTTGGGTTTGATCTTGCAGGCCCTTACATTCTTTGGGTGGAAACCAATAGGGCAATCTCCTCCAGCCAACTAGTTGTTCTACTTACTTCATTAAGATGGCTCAACGCTGGCTAGTAAATTTATGGTTGACCACCAATTGGCTCTCCTTGTTGTTGCTACAAGATTTGCTCATGGAGTTTCATCATGTGTTCAATGGCTGCATGAGCCTTAGGCATTGTCTCTACGATGGGTGGTGGTTGTGGTGGCTGCTCTTGCTTAAGTAGTTTTTTCGATGCTTTGTCCTTCATCATCTCTTGCCAAGAGGTGATAGGAGCATGATGGATGGTATCATTGGCATAATGAGCTATGTCTCCCTTCGACAAAGGTTGCTAATCATGCATTTAAAGGGAAGTGTCCTTCTCCCTTACTCATTTTCTTTGAAATTCTTCTCAATATCTAGGAAAATGAGCTAATGGAGGTTGACAAGAAATTTTCCACTTAGAGTGGCACATGCATGGGTAGAGAAGGTAGTAAATTTACTAAGTTGCACCATTGGGTTTAGGTGGTAGGCTATAATTTTGAAATAAACTCTCTCTACCTTAGTTAGTATGTTGTACTCCTTATGACTCACCCCATAGCATCGTTCAACCCACACCTTCTTTACTTTAGGATTTTCTTGTATTGGGATCTCTACCAATGTTGCCCCAATGTCTAACAGTGTAAGGCCTCTACAACAACCTCAACTAAATAATACACACTAATGTCCATGATTTTAACAATTGTGTCTACCTAGTGGTTGTTCTAGAAAAGGTAGGTTTCCTCCATGTACCACTCTCCACTAGAAGTGATGATAGTCCACATGGGGGATCCTTGCAATTAAGTCTTGACCTCCTTCAGTGCTAGGTCCAAGAAGAGGTTAAATTTTAGTTCTTATATATTTCCTTTGAGTGGATTCACTCAAGGTATGCTTGGTCAAAGTGACCTCCATATTTGGCCTAGGCCTTGGCACATTGCCCTACCTTGTTTGTCCTATCTCAATGATGGAAATCTACTAGAAAGGTTCCACTTTAAGCTCCTTCAAAAGAGGTTCCATTGCATGTTTCTCTACTTCATCTTCTTGGGGTTGTTGTGGTTACTGGTCCCTTTTTCCTTTGTGTCACTTTTTCCTTTGCTAGGATGGTCTTTCATCCTATGGTCTCCTTGGTGCCATATGTGATCATAAACATAACCCAAGATTAGTGTTTCATGTGTAACCATTAATACCTTTGATATCTTTTCTCATTTTAGCAAGTCAGACTTTAGTTAGCTATGATAATGGAAAATGGATTATTTTATTATTATTTTATCTATTTAAATACTCAATTTTGTTGATGATTTTTAAATTAGAGTAGATTTGTAATTTTAATAATATTTTATTAGTTAAACCTTGGGAAGTTAGAAACCTTTTGAAAAAATTTCTATCATAAACCATAGGTTTGTGGCCCCCACAACATACAGCGCACCTCTAGTAGCTTGAGGGTTAAAGAACGAGGTAATTCGGACAAGTCGTTAGAAAGTTATGGCTTTGGGAAGGCTCTAGGCTTTAAAAATTGCAAAAACTCCTCTAGGGTTATGAGGCAAATGTGAAAATTTGGCTAAATTTGGTTACGTATTTATAGTATTTTTTCCCTATGTGGATGGAGATGCATCGACAAGGATGCATTGATGTAGCTATAGATACAAATTTTTAAATTTAAAAAACTAAGTATAGAAAAAGAGTTTTTGCAAAAAGAATTTGAGTTCAAAGGAAGCCATAAAAGCCTAGGTTAAGGACAACATTGAAGAGGGCTTGGAATATGGTTGGGAAAGAAGATTTAGTTGGAGTTGAGTATTAAGGAGTGCAAAAACTATATGTTTCATGGTGGAAAACAATGGGTTAGAGAGCAAAATGACCAAGGGATAGGAAAGTTAACCATCCAAGCCAAGGAGTATGCAAGTGGGTGCTTCCCATAGCAAGCTCATGCCCTTAATGCCCTTGCATATCCTCATCCCAAAGATTTTGAGGGCCCCAAGGATGATTAACGACTATGAATTGTTAAAAATCAAATCACCCAAGATATCACCAAAGGGTTGAGACACACCTAAATGGACACATTAATTACACATGACAATAGGTAGTGAGATGAAAAATGGATTAAGTGATGAGAAGAGAGGGAATGAAATGGAGTTCTTTATGCTAGTCATAAGAAGTCCTTGCAAAGTTTTTGATTAAGGCGGTCTTGGGAACATCACATCCTTAGTAGGAATCAAGACCATCTATTTCCAGTGGCTTTGCATTAGCACTTTGAGAACATTCAACCGCATAGAGCTCATGGACATCACAATGATCATCCACCATTTCAAATAGAGAAGAAAAGAGAAGCAAGAAGTGAAGAAAGCCTTAGTTAGAGTGATGCCTTCAAGCATGGGTAACATGTCTTTCCAGCCCCATAACCAATGCTTATAGTCCATTATTTTGTTTAAGAAGTGTGATTTGAATTCCCATGTTTGTTTTCATAGAAACCACACCATGCAAAGACATTACTTCTTGTTATTGGTTGATTTTAGGAATTGTGAGGAATCAAAGAGAATACCCATAGAACTTTGGACAATTGGTAGGTACAAAAGGTGATAAATTCCCTTGAAGCCACATCCTTGCCAAGTCCACTTGATTCATTTTAAGTGTGGGATCACCAAGGTCATGAGTTTATTCAAAATTATTATTAAAAAGGACCTCATGCTTCTAGAACAAAAGAAACATCATGGAGTTTTGAGTGGAATAAGTGGATGTCATGAGCTCATTGCCTAGTATTATGTGAAAATCAATGTCCCATTAATCACTATCAAAATTCAATGATGAAATCTAGTCATTAAGAAATTAATTTAAACCATAGAATTCAATTAATCCACTAGTAATTAGCAATTGCATTCAACATCAATGTCCTAATGGCAATAAAGAAGAAAAAGACATGTAAGACATTTCAAACCTAAAATATAAAATAAATTGTAAAATAATTAAGAAAATGAAAAACATATGAAGAATGTTGGAAAATAATATAGTTTAAAAAATAAGGAGCCTCTTTGTAGGATGTCAACATGGATGGCCATCTCCCCCATGACTAAGTTGGAAGGGAGGGATCCAAAAGATTGAGTGTGCTTGGCCATTAGTTGAGGCATTATTTCCACTGGTTGTTTTTGGTTTGAAGAAAGGTTTAAATTGTTGGGTGTTGATCAAAAATCTCTTACTTGGGTTATAAGGATGGTATATCATCATGACCCTAGATGGAAAAGTTTCATATATGNTATGGTATATCATCATGACCCTAGATGGAAAAGTTTCATATATGATGTAAGGGCCCTCCCATAAGGTTTGAAATCTGGTACATTGAGGTACATGCATGGGGTTCCAGTAGAGCACCTTATATCTTGGTTGAAACTTTACTTTTCTTATTCTAAGGTCATGGCATTGTTTGTTATGTATCTTGTGTACTTCTTTCAATGATAGGGACACTAATCTATTCTCATCTAGCATGTTGAGATTCATTAGTTTTCTCTTTGGGCTAGACTAGGTCCAAGTCAAGGTTACAGGCTGTTGAAAGTGTATGGAGCTCAAATTGGATAGGAAGAGTTGGAAGTATTCCATACACAAACTCATATGGAGAGTAACCAATACGAAGTTTTCATGTTGAACAATAAACCCAAAGAGCATCATTGATTTTATTGCTCTAGTCCTTCCTATATTTACTAATTATACATGTTAGTATTTTGGTAATTTCCCTATTAGTAACATCAGCTTGATTGTTAGCTTGAGGGTTAATTTATGTTCAACCCCCAAGCATTGCATGAGCTTCTGAAAAGTGGCACTAGCAAAGTGTATTCCATTATCTAAAATTAATGCTTGAGGCATACCAAACATATTTACAACATTTCATTATATAGACTATACGACCATAGAGGATGAATAGTTGGTGATGATAGTGGCTTTAGCCCACTTGGTACAATAGTCAACTACCAAAATGATATAGGCCTTTCCATTTAACATAGGGTTTATAGGCCTCATGGAATCAATCAACAAAAGATCAAAAGGCTCAATTGGTTGGATCCACTATTGCTATCCTTCCATGTGCATGGTCATTTCTTCATCACGTTGGCACCTATCATAAGAACAAAAGAATTGATGGACATCCTTAAAGATTATGGGCTAGTAATATTTTACCATGAGGATCTTAATGATCATCCTCCTTTCAACATAATGGCCCCTACAAGGCCCCTCATGTGCATCTTAGAGGACTCAAAGTTGATCTGTGTCAAGGACACATCATCATACTAGACCATCTATGCAACTCTTGTAGAGCTTACCTTTAATCTTCATGAAGTGTTTCCCTTGGTGAAGAAATTGTTGTTTCTTCTTGTTGTCCTACTCTTGTGGCATGATGTCCTGAGTGAGTAGATAGGAGAGGATGATGTAATACCAATTTGTTTCTTTTGGATTTTGAGAATTAATGACATTGGCAAAAAGGAGTTCATCATGAAATTAATTAGATAGTGGGCTCTCTTCCTCCTTGCTATCCCATCTCAATCGAAACAAGTGATTAGCCATCATATTCTCAGTTCCCTTTTAGTCAATCATTGTTAGGTTAAACTCCTAGAGGATCGCCAACCATTGTATGACATAGGGGCTCATTGTTGGCTTGTTCATTAGGAATTGGATGGTAGGATGGTCAGTGTACACAAAAACCTTGTATTTAAGCATATAGTGACTAAATTTCTCTAAGCATACACCACTACCATAAGCTCCTTTTCAATGGCAATGTAGTTGAGTTGTGCACCCACAATGCTTCTGCTTGCATAGTAGATGTAATATGGACATTTCTCATCATCCATCTATGTAAGCATAGTCCCCAAGGCATAATTGGATACATCCACCATGATGTGGAATGACATGGACTATTTTGGTGCTTATAAAATCGAAGTTTCTATGAGTTTCTTTTTCAACTATTGGAATGCATTTTCACATTCCTTGGTCCAAACGAAGAATGCATCTTTCTTGGTAAGCTCTACCAATGGCTTGAAAATATTTAAGAAGTTTTTGATGAAGCACCTGTAACAACTAGTATCACCAAGGAATGACCTCATGTCCTTCATTATTTCTAGTTGTCTGTTTGTTCCTTGGATGAAACTTATTTTTTCTTAGTCTATCTCAATCCCTTTGTTTGAAATTTGATGCCCTAAGACAATACCCTCTTAGATCATTAGGTGGTTCCTTTGCAAATTAAGTTTTAATTTTGTCGTCATACATCTTCTAAGCACTTGCACGAGGTGGTCTAAGGCTAGCTCAAATGTAGCCCCATAGGTAGAGAAGTCATCCAGGAAGACTTCTATCCCACTACAGATTTACTATTGGAGGATGCTTAGGATCAAACATTGAAATGTGGCAAGAGCATTGCACATGCCAAAAGGCATCTTTCTATATGTGAAAGTTCCCCAAGATCTTGTGATTGTTGTATTGGCCTAGTCCTTTGGTGCAATATGGATTTGGTTATATCCACTATAACCATCTAGAAAGCTATCGTAATAATGCCTCGCAATGGTATCAAGCACTCCATCCACAAATGGTAATGGAAAATGATCTTTATAAGTGGTCATATTCAACAAACCAAAAGTCTATATAGACTCTCCACTTTTCCACCTTCTTTTACATAATAATGAGTGGGCTAACCCACTCATTGTTTGTAATTGGGTATATGAACTTGGCCTTGAGGAGTTATTCAATTTCCTCCTTGATGATTTACCTAATATTTGGGTTTAACTGTCTTTGTGGCTACCTCTTTGGTTTGATGGAGGAGTTTGTATAAATTCTGTGCTAGCATATCCTAGGATCAATTCCTATTAACTCATCATAAGACCAAGTGAAGGCTGTTGGCCATTTGTTCACAACTTCCAACAATTTCTTCTTTCACGTAGGAGCAAGTGTGGCATTGATAATAACTAGCTTGTCATTATTTAAGAAAGCACAATCCATTCCCATCAGTAGAGCCTTTAACTCAATGGGATCTTGCTTGAAACTCATGGGATCTCCAACTCTCCCTAATCAATCTTCCTTTCTTCATCAAAGAGTTGGCAATGCATCTACTCCAATTTTTCTATGCTTTCAACACATGAACTTGTGAGGCTCTTAGCATGCATATTGTTAGTCTAGCCTCATTATTTATGGTTAACCATTGGATACCCTCCTATTTAGTGGCTGCTACATGTATGCACCTCTACATTTTTGCTATCTCTACACACTGATTACATGCTTGAAAAAATGTGCCTTTTATGGTTCATAATCTTTGCATGCAATGACACCCTATGTCACTGTACGTAATGCATGGACCTCTCTTCTCCTTAATATTTGCAAATTCATTTTCCTTGGAAATATCCAATGAAAGATCTTGTATCCCCNCTTTGCAAATTCATTTTCCTTGGAAATATCCAATGAAAGATCTTGTATCCCCAACCTAGAATTTATGGTGCTCAACCATGCTCTCCCCATGATGATAGGAAAGTCCCCTTTGTAATTCTCAACATGGATCCCTAGGAAATTGGTAGGATAGGACCATCCAAAGACTATGGTCATAATGTCTTCCATCAATCTCAAAGAAATAGTAATGGATTGGCTTGCCAACTCCAACATGATGTTTCTCTTTTTTAATGAAGGCAAGTTCTAAGCTTTGTACTTTTCTTGTGAAATTAAGTTAACTTTGAAACATGAATCCAAAAGAACCTTACATGGTTCATTTCTAGTGATCTACAAGTAAATAAGAGGACTCCCAAGATCAAATATCTTCATGGGAAGATGGTTGGCCTTATTTCAATATGTGATCATGTGATTCAACATGATAATGTACAATTGGAAAGCACATTGATTTGAAGGTTGTTTAATGGAACTTTTGGAGGTTGATATAGAAGGGTTAATAGTCACAAGTATTTGTGAGGGCTTTATGGGGCTATTGGTTTTAAAAAATGGCTTTTTACAAGGCTTGAATTTAGGACCTCTTGATTGAGGAGCTGGTTGTAAGTTTATTGCCCTTGTAGCATTTCTTTGTTATGGTTGGGTAGGTATTTAACCTATCATGGATGGAGCATATGGTAGAGGAGTTAACGATGGCGGTGTAGGAGTGGGTAGATGTTGAGGAGGATAGAAAGGGAATGGAGACTTCCCCCCTTAAAGAAGGTGCTCTGTAGTACACTAGAGGGTAGTAGTGGTGTGGGAAGGAAGCATGACTAAAAGAGTCATGTTGAGAGATTGGTTGTTGAACATAGTACCCATAGGGATTAGGTTGGCTATAAGGGTACTACTACCTTGGAGGTGGCATCCCCATGACTATGGATGTTGCCACTACTAGTACTACTCTTAAGGTTCAGGTGGTGCTCCATTCGAATAGTGAGCTTGGTGGTGGAATTGCTACCAATAGTTGCCTTGTGGATAACATAACCACCTAGGTTTTTACCATTTTGCAAATCTAGGATTTACATAGATCCTAGATTCTTGTAAGTGTGACAATACATGGCAACATCCCTTAGGATGTTCGTATTAGCAAATGACACATCCATCATCATCAGTTTTTGAATCTACAACCTCCTCAACTATTATATCTTTAGCCTTATTTTCATGATATCCATGTTTAGCATCCTTATTCTTCCTTCTTTTACAACTACTATTTACTTGATCTCTACATTCCTTTACAATCTTCAAAGCAGTTTGGAACTTCTCATTTGAGGAGTTTCACATCTTGTTAACCTTACCTAATATTTTAGAAACAAATTTCTAGATCAGGAAGCTTTTCCTTTACACCACTTTATCAAGTGGTGATTACTTCTCATTCTCACATAAACAGACCTTCCTTTTGTGGATGGAGGGGTCTCTATTGTATTCTTCTGCACTTTCTATTTTTTTAGTTCTCCTTCCTCTTTGGCCACTTTCTTAATGAGCCTTTCAATCTGATGAGCCCTTAGCTCAAAAAGTCTTTCTTAGGCATACAACCTAAGGGTTCTTCCTAATTCTATTCTAAGCCCATCTATGATATGGCGTAGCTAATCCTGTTGAGAATATCCATGGCCTGGGCATCAGTGCAAGAAAGAGTAGTACCTACCCATCATCACATCCAAGGACTCATGAGTGCCTTGTTTCCATCCTTAGATTTGCCTCCTCAGATTGGACACTCTACAGTATGTTTGGTATTTGTTGTGGAATAGCTCTAGCATTGTATTCCATCACTAAATAGATTCTATTTCTAAGAACTGGTACTAGATTTCTACTTCCTTTATGAGTATCCTTGAGAATAATTTCAACTTTTTCGATTCATTCTCGAAATTTTTCAAGGCACAAGCATTATGGAAGGCTTGCAAATGATTTTGGGGATATGAATTATATCCCCCCCTTAAACTTGGGAATATTTTTCATATCCAACCATTTAATGTAGCTATGGTGGGAATTCTAATAGCCTTTAAAATATTCAATATGTTTCTAGTAGCCAACAGGGGCTCATCATAGTCATAATGGTCTATGTGACCTCTATCGTGGCTGTGATGCCTATGATGAGTCTTGTTATGCCTTTGTTCTCTATGATGTTCATCCCCTTGATGGTGCTCATAACCTTGGTCCCTGTTGTCCTAGCAGGATCTATGATCATCCCTATCTTAATGTTCATCTCCATCATGATCTTCATTACTTCTTCCATAGTCCCAACCTCTACCTCTCCTATTGGAGTTGGAGGAGGAAGACGATGAGAAAGATGACGAAGGTAAAGAGAATGGACAATCAACACCAAAATGATGCCTACTGCCTCCTCTTCTTCAGTTCCTACCTTGATCACCGTGATTATCTTTCTCCTAGTGCTTTTCATTCCTCTTGCCTCTAAATGAATGGCTATGGTTACCATCTTTTGAAGCCCCTTGATCTTAAGACCTATTCTTCTCATCACCAAGGTTGTCCACAATTGACTATAACCATTGGTTAAGGGTCTCCCCATCAAAGAGAGAAGGTGAATCTATGTATTGGAAGACACTTGAAAAGAACTCCTTGCCTTCTTTGTATGGTTTCACGAACAAGTGGTTAGGAAACCTTTTGTCTTTTAAAGCCTCATATCAAGCATTGATTTTTTGACCTTTCTTCCATTAGGCCTCAGTGGGATGATAATCTTGATAAGCATGGTCTTGAACCTTGTACTCCACATTAAGTCTAACAATGCCCAAGTTAATGAGATTGTTCAATAGCATTGCAGTAATAAATCAATTGGGAGGTAACATGATGTTGCCTTCCATGTTCCTCCAATGTAGTTGCTCATCCTAATGTAGGATGAAGGTGAAATCTGGAGTGTAAGAATCTAGATGAGTATAGAAAACTTTGAATTATTGGAGCACTTTTGTCTTTTGGCCTTCTTTCCTTTGATTAGATCTGCTTATAAAAGGTGATGGAGAATCTTCCCTACAAGAAGAAGCCATATTAGTGATTCTTCCAAAAATAGCTAAACTAAGTCCTTGACAATGGCACCAATGATGAGCAGCAAGTAGTCCCTATGCCCAACAATATGAATCATAAGTGTTGCACTAGCAATTCAGTTGAATTCTATAGACTTAGCTCCTAAATGCACTAATGGGCAAAGATAATGACTTAGAGACACAATCATTGTCTTCTTGGATTTACTTGTGGAAGTTCACTTTGTATGGTTAAGTATAAGCCAAGGCACATGATTTCTATGTCTATATTTTATATTTTGTTTGATTAAGTCTTAGTGTAAAAAAAAGGTAATTAATTGTGAATTAACTAATTAACTATCTAATGCCTTAATCTAACTACCCTAACATAAGCATCTAGGCCCATCTTCTATACACATCTTGAACTCGTTAAGAATGTTGTTGGGTTACCAAGTGTTAGGCTACTAGGCATACCAAGCGATAACACTACTAGGATTACTAGGTGTTAATGGTATGTTTGAGGCATTCATACTTATGTGTGATTATTGAGAATATTAATTAACTCATTTCATGAATATAAAATGCATAAGTAATAAAGTTCATAATAGAAATATTAAACCATTCTTAAGTGTTGCAAGGAATTCCAAGAATCTTATCTTTATTGTTAACCCTGTAAAGTGTTCAAGTACAATGATGTTCGAATAAGGATTCATACAACTCTTGAAGTCCTATTGTTGGCACTCATAAAATATTCTAACTCTGATTAAAGAAAACTGCAAGAGCTTGGCTACTATATCAACTTAACGTGCCATAAATGCGCTAAGTACATGCATTTATATAGGCAAGACTAGACACTGCATCAATGCATTTGTG
>MNCI01017440.1:0-15265 GCA_015680685.1 Gnetum montanum
GTGTTGGGGCATAGAATCTCACAAGTAAGGATTGAGGTGGACCCTCAAAGAATAAGGGTCATTCACAAAATAACCTGCTAATTGGAAACTATCAAAGATATTTGGTCATTCCTTGGCCACATAGGCTACTACCAACGATTCATAGAGAATTTCTCTAAGATTGCTAAATTTTTGGTGGAGATGACAAAGAAAGATGCTCTGTTCATATGGCCTAAGGAATGCGAAAAGGCATTCCAGCTAATCAAGCAGAAGCTAATAGACACTTCAATTCTACAAGCACTCGATTAGTTCAGACCATTCCACATCATGATGAATGCATCAAACTATGCATTGGAAGTCATCCTTATATAGTTGGATGATAAAAAACATCCATATTATATTTACTATGCTAGCTAAAGCGTTGTGGGTGCATAATTGAACTACACCACAATGGAAAAAGAACTAATGACGGTGGTGCATGCCTTGAAAAAATTTAGGCACTATATGCTTAGGTACAAGGTACTCATGCACATAGATCACAATGTAATTTGCTTCTTGATGAACAAATCGACGGTGAGCCCCCATGTCATATAGTGGCTTATGATCTTGCAGGAATTTAATCTCATGATGGTAGATCAAAAGGGAATCAAGAATGTGGTTGTTGATCACTTGTCTCAGTTGTGATAGGAAAATAAAGAGGAAGAGAGACCACTTTCTAATAAGTTTCATGATGAACTTCTCTTTACTAGTACAATAAATGAACAAGTTCCCAATGAACCTACATGGTACGATGACATCTGTGATGACCAAAAACATCAATAGTTGGAACACTAAGAGTTTCACGAGTGCACAACCTAACCTTGAGTCCATGTAAGGGCCTGCTGGAGGTAGAGATGGGGTGCCTTGAATGGTCTTGTCAATCATACAGGGACTTACCAGATGCAATTGGGATGTAGTGTGGCTAGCTATAATGCTGATGCAAAATAGTGCTAAGTGTTCAAGTGGTGTCAACAATGTTAATGATGTTAAGTGTAGTTAGGTTTTTCTTAACAAAGATGAAGGTGTCAACATGTGGGGATCACTGCTCAAGCATAGTTGTAAGTGAGGCTATGTGATGAAAAAATAAAAAATGCAAATGAAATGCTAAAAATGCAAAGAGAGAGAGAGAAGAAGAACATCACCCCAAATGGGATTAAGCATAATTAACACCAAAATGGATTAGAAGGTACATAGGGTCCAGTAGGCACAGTGGGGAGGGTAGTCATAGTCTCGAAGATGTCTAGCCATGAAGATTGGTACTTGCTAGGGTATTTACATCTACTAGGTTAGCCACTATGGTGTACTGTGGGCTACAATGTTATACTGGGTTGCGGTGGAGCTACGATCATCTACAAATTTGCCAAATGCTAACCCAAAAATTTGCCAATTCTTGATTTGCCAAAATGCCCACCCTAAAAGCATTGAGGGTGTAGGGTATTTATAGGGTTAGGGTTAGTGCAAAATGTGGCATGGTTGCCATGTGGCAAAGGGAATGGTTGGGACTACACTCTCCACTAGGCTAGTGGGGTTGAGTGCAGTTACAATTTTAGCCAAGAGGGGATGCAAGAGAGAGAAAGATTCCACCAACTATGTTTGTCGAGGGTGAGTTAACTGCGTTGGTGTGTTGTTGATATGTTGTGGAGGTCATCAAAGGCTATTGTAGTTGACTACGCTCTTCACTGAGAGCTAACTATGCTCTAGGATAGTGGTGAGCATAGTACCGAGACTTAGAAAAATTTTACAAAAACCTTATTTCCTATTGACTATTGTTTGAGTTGGAGGAGAGCGTAGTCTCAATGCTTTGAAAAATTTGCAAAAAGATGGCTGTGTGTTAACTACGCTCTCCACTAGAGGCTGACTATGCTCTTGACTAGGGATGAGTGTAGTCCCAAAACTTGTCACAACTTGTGAAAACTAGCTTCTAGCTAACTACACTCTACGTCTGGGAAGAGTGTAATCCCACACTTAGAAAAATTTTGTAGAAAAAGTGGCCATGTGCTGACTACGCTCTCCACTAGAGGCTGACTACATTCCTGACTAGGGCCTACCACTCAACATGGAAACTCCCTATAGGCTATTCTTCCTATGAGCTGGTGTATAGAAAATTATTCTAAAAGGTGGCATGGTTGCCATGTGGTAGAGGGGATGGTTGGGACTATGCTCTCACCTAACTACGCTCTCCACTAGGCTAGTAGGGTTGAGTGTAGTTACAATTTTAGGCAAGAGGGAATGCAAGAAAGAAAAATATTCTACTGACTACACTTGTTGGGGGTGAGTTGACTATGTTGGTGTGTTCTTGCTATGTTGTGGAGGCCATCAAAGGTTGTTCTAGTTGACTACACTCTTTACTAAGGGCTGACTATGCTCTAGGGCAGTGGAGAGCATAGTCTTAAGACTTAGAAAAGTTTCTAAAAAACTTATGTACTACTAACTACACTTTGAGTTGGGGGAGAGCGTAGTCTCAATACTTTGAAAAATTTGCAAAAGGATGGCTGTGTGCTAACTACGCACTCCATTGAAGGCTAACTACACTCTTGACTAGGGGTGAGTGTAGTTCCAACACTTATCACAACTTCTAAAAACTAACTTTTGGTAGACTACACTTTCAGCTGGGGGAGAGCGTAGTCCCACACTTAGAAAACTTTTGTAGAAAAAGTGGCCATGTGCTGACTACGCTCTTCACTAAAGGCTAACTACATTCCTGACTGGGGCCTACCACTCAACATGGAAACTCCCTATAGGCTATTCTTCCTATGAGCTGGTGTATAGAAAATTTGCAAAAAGATGGCTATGTGCTAACTACGCTCCTGAATGGGGGTGAGTGTAGTCCCATCACTTGTCACAACTTGTGAAAACTAGCTTTTGGATGACTATGCTTTAGGCTGGGGCAGAGTATAGTCACACACTTAGAAAAATTTTGTAGAAAAAGTGGCCATGTGCTGACTACATTCTCCACTAAAGGCTAACTACATTCCTAACTAGGGCCTACCACTCAACATGAAAACTCCCTATAGGCTATTCTTCCTATGAGTTGGTGTATAGAAAATTGCCAACTCTTCCAATTCAATCTAAGCTTTGTACACTTTCAATACCTTGTGACCTTGATCTTGACCTTAGCCTAGCACAGAAAGAAAGATTGATCAACCTTAACATGCTAAGTAAGAATAGATTGGTGACCCTATCCTTGAATGAAGTGCACAAGTGATGAGCGGCGAGGTACCCCTACGCTCAACCATACGAACACAAGTGTTTCACACATGATTTGGTAAAATTCCAAGGACTAAGTGCCTATGCACCTTTGTGCAACAAGGATGGGTTGGTTGATCGTTGTCTTCTCAAACTTACTTGTATGTCACAATTGTATGGTTAGGTAAGTTTGAGGCATATCATTTTTATAGCTTTTATGTTTTTATGTCCTATTGTTAATAAGGGAGGAGAGAGAGAGATATAACTAAGTGGCTAATTTAACTTAACTACTGATTAACTAGGCTTTAANATAAGTGTAGAAGAAAATAAAATAAAAGAAATGAGCAAGAAAAAAAATCTCAAGTGGTGCAAGGATGTATCCAAGAGCTCGTCTTTATTGCTGTACAGTAGATGTGCTCAGGTACACAATGCTTGAATAAAGATCTGTCCACACTTAGAGTGCTTGCTGCGGACACTTGGAAAATACTCTTAACTACAAAATTTTCACTACTTGACTCCTAAAAGACTTCCCTTAAAATACTTCCTTCCAAGACTTCCTCCCAAGACTTCTTCTCTAAATTGTGCACTTGGGCACTATATTTATAGGCTTGGGAGAAACTAAGTCAAACATTGCTTATTTTACAAACATTGTGTGGGCCTTACATTATGGCAAGGGCCTTACATCATTTATGAAACCTTTCCTTCTAGGGCCATGTTGATCTACAAACCTAAAAGTCCAAATAAGAAGTTACTAGTCAACACACAATAAGTCAAACCTTTCCATGAGCCCAAAAGAGCCAGTACTAGCAACACCTCATCGGATGGACAACCACACTCAATTTTTTGCATTTCCTCCTTCCAACTTAGTCATGGGGGAGATGGCTATCCATGCTAATTATATAAATGGCTCCTCACCTTTTATAATTTTTTATTTTACAATTTTTTGATTTACACCTTTTTCTTTTAAGACTTTTTTAACACCATTTTTTTGTCTTACAGCATCATTAGTACATTTTAACTTTCTTGGATATTTTACAATTTCTTTTATATTTTACTCTATTTTTGTGTGTGTATTTTCTTATGTTTTCTAATAAATTACTTTGTTTTTCTTTATTGTTAACATGACATAGTGATGCTATAGCTATTTGCTAATGGTGGTTTGTACTTAATGTTTTTGATTGCTAATCTCTAGTTTCTCTTTTTGAATTTTGATATTGATAACTAAGACAAAGTTTTTTTTTTCATGGAACAAGTAGTGAGTCCACACCATCCACCCATTCACAATGCCCTATGGTCTTCCTTGTTTTGGAAATATGTGGCCCCTTTCCTTAATGAAACTTTAATGAACTTGTGACCTTGGTAGTTTCCAAACTTGGGAAAGATTAAATGGAATAATAAGGGTGTTACTTCAAAGGGATTCGATGCTCTCTATACTTGTGTAAACTCTTGAGTGCATGAGTGTTTTCATGGATTTCTTACTGTTCCATTATTGACTGATAACAGGAAGCTAAAGTCTTTGCATGGTGTGAATCCCATGCAAAAATCCATAAAGACATAAAATTTAAAAAAAACAATGGGAATTCAAAGCACACCCCTTAGAAAAAATAATGGGCTATAAGTACTAGTTATGGGACTAGAAAGACATGTTATCCATGGTTGAAACTCCTTTCTAACTAAGGCCCTTTCTCACTTTTTACTTCTCTTTTCTTTTCTTCTCAATAGGGAATGGTGTTTGATCCATGGGAGCATTCTTGTGTCTTAAGGAGATGGGTAGGTCTTAGAGAATTGATGCGAAGTCATTGAAACTAGTTGGTTTTGATTTGGACTAAGGAAGGACTTTATCGAGTCATTTAACCTCATAAGGAACTTCATGTGGCTACAATTTGGAACTCCATTCCACCTTCTCTCTCATCCACCAATGCTTTCTACTTTTTACCTCATTACCAGTTTCCATGTCTTCTTTAATGTCTTAGTTTGACATGTTGAAATTCTTAGAGAGATTCTTCTAAATTAGGTCCTTAACTTTCCATAACCATTAATCAACCGTAGGGCCCATAGAGTCCTTGGTTTGAGGATATGCAAGGGCAAAAAGGGCATGAGCCTACTATGGGGAGAACCCACTTGCATTTCTCTTGGTTGGGCTAGTTAAGTTCCTTATCCTTTTACATTTCTATAATCAAATCTTTTGCATTCCTCATTAGTTGCATCCAACTTTGTGCTTCTTAATGTCATTTTTCCAACAAAATCTCATTCTAGAATTTTGTGAACCATCTAAGCCCTCTTCAAATATTTCATCATGTTCATGGCTTTTCTGGCTCTCCAAGAATCCCAAATTCAAGCTTAAACTCCTTATATTTTTTCAAATTTTCAAAGTGAAAAATTTTATCCAATAGCTCCATTGACGGGACCCTATATACAGAGGCCGCACATAGATGAGACCTTGTAGACGCAAGGCAAAAAGTCTATATATATGCAATGATACTTAAGAATTTTCCAAATTTGAGCTCAAATGAGAGGGGAGTTTTTGAACTTTTTAGAGCTTAGAACCTTCCAAGAGCTATAACTTCCAAACCATTTATCTGATTCATCCCATTATTTAATCCTGCAGCTACCAAAGGTAAGCTCGTTATTGTGGGGTCACAAACCTTAGGTTTTTGATGGAAAATTATTCTAACTCCCAAAAAGGTTTAACTAAGAAACTAACATCAAAACATTAGTCTATGAAAGTTGAAACCTTCCAATAGACTCCGATAATTGTCTAAGTTACAAAGTAATAAAATAATCAATCTTCCATGGTCATAACTTAGTTAAAGTGTAAGTACCCAATCAAATAAGGTACCTAACAATTATAAGTTACATATTATACACTAATCCTTGGTTATGTTATGACCATAGATGACACCCAAAGGAAAGCACATGCAGGAAGGAGGATTGTCCCAACTAAGGGCTAAATGGCCAAGACCAAGAAGGGGCCAAGAACAGGCCCAAGAGTAGGAAGTAGAAATCCGTGTAATGGGACCTCTTCGAGAGGAGTCTGAAGTGGAATATGTTAAGTAAATTTCCAAAGAAGAAACCGTAACTGAATAGTCACACTGTGATGGATGCCTACCCTAAACAAATCAAATCTAAGGAGGTCCAGAAATCAATGCTCTAAGAGTTAAACTTTGGACCTTTCTTAGAGTTTGCTTCTCAAAAAGTTAAGACGCAATTTTAGAACTCTTCCATGTGATCCATCATCCCTTATGGTGGGGAGTGGTACATGGGAGAGACCTATCTCTTTTAGAACAATAGGTTGGCTATTTCAACAATCAAAATCAAGGACATTTCTGTGTCCTACTCAGTGAAAGCAATTTTCATAAGCTCTTGGGTTGCCTAAGATTGGGGCAACTCTTGGTGAAATTCCAACATAGGCAGATCTTAATGTCAAGAAGGAATGGACACAACAATGTTAGGAAGTTGACTACAAGGAGTTTGGCATACTCACCATGATGAAATGTGCATACTTTAAGATTACAGCCCTTCACCTCAATCCAATGGTGAGGCCAAGCAAAGTCACAACCTTCTTTGCCCATGTGTGTGTTGCCCCAAGTGAAAGATTCCTAGTAAACCTTCCATAGCTAATCTATCTTAAGATAGAGAAGTGATTCAACATGCTACATTAGAAAATTATGTAAGAGGGGAGGCATATCACGTTACACAAATGGTGCTATCCCACATGCACCAACTACCTCTTGGGTAAAAATGATGAAGGACAAAGTGCTTGCAAAAGTGATCCAAGAAGACAAGCAGCAATCACCACCACCACCGCCCACTCATGAAATAATGCTAGAGACCCACATTGTTAGTGAGCACATGCATAAACTTTGAGTGTAGCAATTATAATAGTAGCAACAAGTAGGATTGAGTGGTGGTGATCCATCTATGTATAAACTAGCAATGAGCTACCTCAACAAAGTGGCTTGAACCATCAATCAGATGGAAGGAGGGGTGCTAATTTTCTTAGCCTAATGAATGCAGGTGCCTGCAAGGTCAAATCCAAGCATTCCAAGTATCTGAGAGGTAATGGTGTCCCTCTTGTAATAGTAGCAATTCCCAGACATCTCTAGGAATGTTGTTACCTTTTTGGTACATTTGGAGAAGGGTGAGGGGGTAATTGTGTTGGTGATGCAGCATCATGGATAGGAGACGATAGCTGCAGTGGTTGTTGACAAAGTAGCTGAAGCATTCAATGTGCCTGAAACATCTATACTAAATGTTTTTGCACTTAAATATGTGTAGATGTTCATAGTAACTCTCAATAGTAGATTGAGCATAACCCAACATTAAGAATTGTTGAATTGACTAGTGGGAACTAGGAAATTGATTCCAAATATCTTTTACCTTCCAGATACCATCTTGCAACCTAGTTAGAGCTGCTAGAAGCAAGGAGGTGCATCATAATGGAGAGGCAACTTGAAATAGCTAGGGCTAAAAACCAACACTTGGCTATGGAAGTTGCTAATCTAAGAGCCCACCTTATTGATCCTATGTTTCTCAACCAAGCAATCACAAGAGATGAAGCTTTCTAGTAGCTTCAAAAGCATCTCAAAGAGGTTAAGAATATTAAGGAGATAGCGATCTTTGACTAGTTCTTGGCTAATGTCATCATGCGTAACATTCAGAAGGACTTGGTTTAGACTCGTAGTGAGAGTGAGACCTTGATCACAGAAAACCATCACTTGCAGAATGTTGATGTGTAGAAGCAATAGATGACAGAATTTATCCATCAATAGCAAGAGTAGCTAGCCAAGGGGAACATAGAATTGAGGAGATTGGTAGTAGAAAATTGAAACCATTGCATAGAGGAATTCCATGCCGTATGCCAAAAATTTACAATTAAATTTGTTGCTTAGACGAATAAGGCCCTAAAGTTCAAAAGAGTGAAGAATCACTGTAAGGACTAGGTGGGGTTGCAAAAAGAAATCAACAAAAAGCACATCCAATTGGCAAAGGAAAAAGTCAATGAGGCCCTCAAGTAGCTCAAGGAAGGAGGTGATATTTGGTAGCCTATCTTTGATGGGCTGAATGCATACAACAAGATTGAAATCCACTTGAAAGAGCTGCCAATTGAGGAGATGACTAAATACATGGAGCTTGCCAATCACCACTACACAAACTGGGTGATGTTGATTGTTGGAAGGTCATGGTCAGAGTTGGAAAAATGAGTGGCCAACTCGTACTTGTTGTATGAGGCAGAGTTTAAGCACCATAAGGAGACCAAGTAGAAGCTTAAGATAGAAAACTTGGAAATCAAGGTTCTCAAGGCAAACTTCATTGATCAAAGATCAATTGTTGAGAACCTAGCCAAAAGGATGAACGACTACCATGAGGTGCAAAATGCACTTACAACATTCGATATTAAACATAAACAATTCGCTACCTAGTTCATGAATGTGAAGGAGCTATTCCCAGCAATGTCTTGTCTGTGGGATATTCCCATTCCAACCCACATTAGTGGAGTTTTGTGGACTGTGAATGATCCCCATAGTAAGGAGAAGAAAATGAAGGCATTGTTGGACACCTTTCATCTTCTACCAGAAGTTGTAGCTACAGCAGGACAACAACAAAAACTGCCTCAAGCACCACGTGTGCTTGAAGTAAGAGAAGGTTCTTCAGAACCTCAGGAGCCTCCCTTGCCTCAGGTCATTTGAACTTCTTCATCATATTCATGCCATTTGAGGAGTTATGTTTGCCAATTTTGTCCTACTGTTCAATTTTGTTGTCCTGAAGATCGAAATTTTGTAATTATTGTAAACCATACATTTGGACACTCAATTTTTGTTATGTTTATTTTATGTGTTTGTAGTCAATCAATAATCCCATACCTCCCCAAGTTTTGTAAGGAACTCGAGGACAAGTTTTCATTTAGTTGTGGGGGTATGATGAGTCAGTTGTTGGGCATCATCAACAAGATGCTGTTGACGCAACCCCATCTATAGGATCTCATTGATGTTATCCCATCGATGCAGGGCTTGACCCATTGACATGTATCCATCAACGGGGTACCTTGTCTTCACCTATAAATGTGTGCCTACTCATTGCATTTATGGCAATCTTTTCATAGTTGTAGCAAAGTGCTTTTATTTTTTCTATTTGAGAGTTAGAATATTTTTTGAGTGTCCACAATAGGAGTTAAAGAGTGTACAGATCTTTATTTGATCACTGTTGTACCTGAGCACTTCAATGTGGATAGCAATAAAGATAAGCTTTTCTGATAAACCTTGCAGCACTTTGACTATATTAATTGTTTCCTTATGCATTTAATATTCATGCAATTTACCTTAATGTTTTAAGTAATTAATTGATATTCATTTAATAGCAACACATAAGTACGACCACTTCAAGCATACACTTGGGACTTAGTAATCCTAGTAATGCTTAACGTTTGGTAAACCAATAGCATTATAACATGTTCAAGATGTGTACGATAAGTGGGAACAGATGCTTATGTTAGGCTTAGTTAAATATTAGCTAGTAATTAGATTATATTAATTTAAAAAATGATTACTTTATTCTTGTTCTTAGGCCACATAAATCATAAAAGATAAAAATGATAAAAATCATATGCCTTAGTCACACTTAACCATACACTTGCACTTCACAAGTGGAATTGCGAAAACAACGATTGCAATGGTTAATTTCACCTCCTAGAACTAGTGTACGTAGAAACCTAAAGTCTTTGGAATTTGACCGAATCGCTGAGTGAACGCTAGTGATTCGTATGGTTGGGTGTAGGGTATACTTGCTGCTCATCAGCAATGAAACCTATTTTACTAGTGCTACATTTAAAATTTTAATGAGATATTTAAATATTAATCATAAGTTAACTTTCCCTTATCATTCACAGGCTAATAAAAAAGTAGAAATAATGAATAGGAATATTATGCAAATCTTAACTAAAATTATTTGCTAGAGATACATGGCTCAAGTGGTTAACTCATTATCCTATTTAACAAGAGGTTGTTATTTCGAATCATACTTAAGGTATCTTTATATTCTTCTATAATTCTTCTAAAATATCCATATTGGCTATATATTATTTTAGGTTCCAACATCCTCCTAACCAAAACTATTAACAATGAGATGTTAACCTAGCAGTAAGACTCTTGATTGGACTATATATCTTGGGGTGTACCTATATTTCAATTACTTTGGGGTAGCTTTCAAATCAAGAGTCTTATCACTAGATACTAAAAAGACTAGCTAATAGGTTAAATAAAGCCTTACAGACTTATAAAATGGAATGGAGCCTACTCATCTACTAGCCCTTCGAAGACCTTACTTGGTGAGATGAGTACTAAGCCTTTGTGTGATACCCTTTTAATAGGCACTATAGGAAGAATTACAGATAAACTACAAGAATGACATTTTAAATAGTTTTTTCATGTTCAATGAATATTACATAATAAGCCTCTCAAATAAGGTTGCCACGTCACAATTCAAGGAAGTTGTTTAGAAATAAATCAAGAAAGACAAAGGATAAAACAATTAAAGACTAGATAAAAAATTATAGATAAATAAAATATTTAGCTCTTAATAAAATAAAATGAGAAAAAAAGCAATTTATATAATTAATCTTATATTAAAAGAATAAAACAAAATGATTTTTCAATAGTTCAATTAAAAAGCATGTTGCTTTGTAGATTAATAAGTTGTAAAAAACGATTTTGTTGAACTTCATGCATGTATGCGAGCCATAGTTCAATAAACCAATTATAACTGTTTTATTGGTTCGCAATTTCGCTGAGTACTCGGAAGTAAATTAGTAAAACTTTAAAACAATTGAATGGTTATACGTCTTTCCTCAGATTTTAATGACATGTAATATTTTATATTTGCATGTGAGTTAAAACCAAAATAGGTGCATTTTTGGCTGGGGTACCAGTTTAAAAAAAGCAGGCTCCTTTGAGTCATGCAAATCGCAGTAACATTAGTTATAAATAATATAAAGCACTTTTTTCTTAAAATTAAAAGTTAAAGTTTATTGCTTTTCTAAAACAGTGTGTTTCAATTTAATACGTCTCTATAAATTAACATTATTTTTCAAATCGGTGCTTCATCGCAAGATTGACGATTAATTGCCGGGTTGAAATTGGGGCGGACCCCATTTGAGTGGGGCGAACTTTTTCTAGAAACCCTTAATTTCTATGTACAATCAGAAGTTTTGAATATGATTTTTTCGCTTTAAGCCTGCGATCCGATTAGACTTTGCCAATTTTTATCGGTTGTCTCAATCATAGTTTTTTAATCCGAACAAAAATCACCAGTTCAACGGGAGCGGTTCAAAAGGCCTGGGATCTCCTACCTCCTATGGCATGGCAATTGCACGTCAATAAGAAATGGGCAATGGTAGGATAATTAAAGATAAAATAAGCGTTAAAGCAAAGCACACACCTTTTAAACAAATCGGAATGGAGTGCTCACGACTTTTATAGAAAACCTTATTTTAAAAACAGCAATCAATGGTCTTAAGTGTGATTTTTTGGACTTTTAAATACGAGTTGCCAAGTCGATTTATCTGTGGATCCTTAAAACATTCGGACCTGAAATATTTCCTACTTTTTAAACACTGGTTTAAACCTCCAAACGCCATATATTTCCCGATTGATTTAACACTGTCGAAAGGCATCAACAAATCAACCAAATTTACATTTCTTAACACAGTTGGTCCAAACCACCACCTTGGTTGCTTGCTTAGTTTCCTATCCCTTGAATATCCGCTTGTATTCTTGATTATCCAACACAGTTAATGTGGCTGTGTTGAGATTCTTATCATCAAATTGTCTGCTGCTATCATCATTCGAGTAGCCATCAAAGTTGTAAAGGCAAAATCGCTGATATTCACACACGGAGCCGCAACTTTTACAGTAGTTCCGACCCGTCCACTCATCGCGGTGCTCCAAAATCTGCACTTTTGGGCACTTTCTGAACACATTTCTCTCTCATTTTCGTCCTCCATAGTTTTTAAAGAGACAGAGAGAGAACAAAAGAAAGAAGGTGATTTGCTCGCAGAATGCCGCTGCGGGAACTTAATCATGAAAGGCGCCATGATTCTGCCGTTTTGCTTGCCTCCTTTTCAATTCCAGATATATTATAGAACGTCTCCCTTGGAGCCACAAAAATAATAATAATAAGAATAATGCTTCTGCTGCTGCATTATCTGTTTCTGTACCCTGGTTTAATCCCCTTTCTCGGTGACGTCATGCTTCTGTCACGTTCCCGTGCCCTGCCACGCAAGCAGCCACGTCGGATGATGAAAACCATTTTGCTGTAATGTCTTTTTATCTTCAACCCACTTTCCAGGCTCGCGTGGGTCTTATGCCTTGCCGTGAGGGAGGAGAATGATAGCCTATGTTTTTAATTTTATTTTAGCTGAGTACGTTTTGGCGGGCTTAAAATTTGACGTTAAGTACTACAACGCAGGGTAAAGGTTGATGTCCAATCCAAAAGAGAAAAAGCGGGGAAGTTACCATTCTTTCTATAAACATGTAATTGTAATTGGTAGATTATGGTCACCGTCATATACGGTATTGCTGTTACCTAGGCGTTCACATACTGAATTTGGTCTTGTAAATGTAGCAGTGAAGTAAAAATTATTGAAGAGTGAGCCATCTGTCTTATTTCAGTTACTAATAAATTTAAATTTCATGGACAAACGATGTTATGTAAGACAGCAAGACTAGGAGAGGAAAACAGCATATGTAAAGCGAGGACAACCACATTCGCATTAACCTTTGCAACCGTAGTGGAAAATTGAGTGGTTTAAAATTTTCTTTTAAAGTGTTGGTAAGTATGGCTTGTTGGTGGACCTAATGCTGCTTCCTTTTGGAAGCATAGATACCCACTATAAGCAACAAGTTGGATGCATGGATATTAACCTGATTTTATAAGGGTACACATGAGATTGCCAAGGATCTAGCATTAGTCCCCTATCTCTACGATGTTCTGTAAAGTTCTGGTATGTTTTGAAACTTGAGCCTATGTTTTATCAGAAAAAGTTAAGCTTTTCCTCACCTACGTACCTTCGTAGTACGCAGGTCTATGCCGAGTGATAACCCTCTTGGATCAAGTTATTACCCTCTTGGATCAAGTTATTAAGAACTTCTGAGGGTTAGTCAACTTGGAGTCTGCCTTTACAGCTAACATGGATTGCAGGGTTACAATTTTGATTAAGCATAAGCCGCCTTAGATTTAAATAAATCATTATAACGAATTATTTTATCGGTTAAGAAAACCCACTGGATTTATACAGATTCAGTACCTACGAGATGACTTTGCAATACCTTGAGATGAAAGAAACGTGCCGGACACTATTCAGAAGGTTGACAGAAAAGGTTCATGTATAATAAATAGTCTTGATTTGAGTTCAAGTGCTGTCTACATACTTGAACGTCTATGTACAGTTTATACAGCTTTTCCTTTATATGATGTTTTAAAATAATTATGAATGACGAAATTACGTAAACGCTGAACGACCTAATGGACCATAAATATAATCTAAATGAGCGGCAAAAGGAAGTGCAAAATTTTAAATGATTTTGCGTATGGAGAGCTCTGGGCCCGTGAAAGTGCCCGAAGAGCGAACACTTTCGTCGGCGGCCAATGATGAGAAGCAGGCACTGTGTCTAATTCGCGGGCGGCACGGTAAGCAGCCATGATCAGAATTTTGACTGCATTTGACTCACGCAGACGCAGCAGCAGCAACGAGCAACAGCGCCAGCACAAGCACAAAGCACGATCATGTAGTTTTGACCTCCGCGATTGGCTTGCCAGGCGCCTGTCTCTCATCTCTTCGCTGACGGGGCCTCGCAATAGAATATTGACTTTTTGCGAGGCGGTGCCGCGGACGCATTACCATTTCCTGTTTTTTTGTTGTTGCCGTTGTTGTTTTGCTCCTTCCGTGTGTGTGTGGCAAAAATCCTGCATCGCACGGCGCCTTTGACTTTAGCACTATACATTACGGATGAATGGGATGGTGGCACGGCGGCCCAGTGCAGATAAGCACAGGGTACCATTCATTCATTGGCAGCAGCAGCAGCGGCAGCAGCAACAGCGTGGATTGGCCCAACAAGTGGAAGCAGGAGTGGGACAATGCATCGTCCATAACACATTAACATACAACAACAAACAACAAATAACATCATCAGCAGCAGCACAACGTAGAATCCCATTTGAGCCGCATCGCGGATGAGAGCACGCGCGCTCCCCAACATGCTGCAGCATCGCCAGAAGATGGACCAGAGCTACCGGACAAGCGTTTTATTTATTTATTTAGGAGAAATGCAATGATGTTGCGCTCAAGGCCGGGCTCTTGGTCCCCACTCACTGCACAAAGGGAAGCCATGGAGAGCCTATGAATGGCTCCTCCTCTGCGACAAAAGCTTGGGCCACAAGCGATGGAGTTTGTTTCTTGCTGGCGGGCGCGCTCGTACAGTTTCACCAGCTTGCTGCTGCCGCTGGTGCTCAACTCTGATTGCGGTCGGTTTGCCGATTCTGCGGCTGGCCCGCAAAAAGGGCGTGCGGCGTCCACCATAGTATGTATGTATATGTTGTATATAGCATGCTTGCTTGCCATTGGCTTTGCAGCCAATGTGCAGACGAGTCCTCCCTTGCTAGGTCGTCGCGTCACCGTCTGCTAAGCCACACGCATTTATTATGCCAATTTCACGCACGCGGCAAAGGGTTGCTCCTTTTAGCTCCAAGGTTTATAAACGGAGCAGAAAACATTTACCCGGCGGCGCCGGCGTCAGTGCTGCCGCCACGTGGAATCCGCGTCGGCAGCATTCATGTCGCGTGCGGGCGTCGCTCATGGCGCTGCCGCTACCTGGACCTTCGGGCGCGTGGGAGGAGCGGCCCCACCACATGTATAATGGGAGTGGGATGCTTTGGTGGGCGTTATTGCGTGTCGCCTTTGCAATGTAACACCCCCACCCTGGCACTATGTTTAGCCCTCCTAACCCTGGTTTGGGTACCAACGGTTTAGAATTTGACGGGCCGGTATAAATTACGCCTTTAATTCAGT